>CAUYRT010030935.1:0-25222 GCA_963574885.1 Lepilemur ruficaudatus
ATAAAAAAGACACCTGCACTCGAATGTTTATAGCAGCGCAATTCACAATTGCAAAGTTGTGGAAACAACCCAAGTGCCCATCAATACATGAGTGGATTAATAAAATGTGGTATATGTACACCATGGAGTACTATTCAGCTAAAAGAAGCAATGGTGATATAGCATCTCTTGTATTTTCCTGGATGGAGCTGAAACCCGTTCTACTAAGTGAAGTATCCCAAGAATGGATGGACAGGCACCACATGTACTCACCAGGCAATTGGTATTAGCTGATCAACACCTAAGTGGACACACAGGAACATCATTTATCGGGTGTCAGGCAGACGGGAGGGGAGAGGAGGGCATGGGTATATACATACATAATGAGTGCAATGTGCACCGTCTGGGGGATGGTCTGGATTGAGGCTCTGACTGGAGGGGTGGGTGGGTGTATGTAACCTTAACATTTGTACCCCCATAATGTTACAATAAAAAAAAAAGCAAAAAAAATATAATCTAAGCTTCCATTTTAAGAGACTAGAGAATGAAGAAAAACATAAGCCTAAACCAAGTAGAAGAAAGAAAATAAAAAGTAGAGCAGAAATCAGTGAATTCGAAAGCAAGAAAACAATCATGAAAATCAATAAAACCATAAGCTAGTTCTTTTGGTTAGACCAATAAAAATGGGAAACCTCTTGGCAGGATAGCCAAACAACAACAATGAAAAAAGATAGAAAACACAAATTACCAATAGCAGTAATGAAAAAAGGATCATTGCTATTGATCACATAAACATTAAAAGAATAATAAAGCAATAGTAGAACAACTCCATGTCCACAAATTTGATAACTTAGATTAAATGGACCAATTCCTTGTAAGATGTAAGTCATCAAAACTTACTATCAAAGAGAGATAGATAATTTCAACAGGCCTGTATCTATTTAAAAATTGAATCAATAATTAATAACCTTACAAAAAGGAAAGCACCTTGATGGTTTCAGTGGCAAATTTTATCAAACATTAAGGAAGAAATAATATCAATTTTCTACACTCTTCGAGAAAACAGAAGAAGATGTAAAACTTCTAACATATTCTATGAAGTCAGTATTACCATCATACTAAAACCAGGCAAAGACATTATGAGAAAGAAAAACTACAGACTAATATTTCTCCTCAACATGTGGTAGACAGAGTGATGCACCTCACCTGTTATCCCTCAGTGGGGTCCACATTCTAATCCTTGGAATCTGTTACCTTACATGGCAAGAGGCACTTTGCAGATGCTGAGTTAGGGACCCTGAGATGGAGTGATTATCCTAGATTAACTTGGTGGGTCCAGTGTAATTATAAGGGTCTTTATAAGGGAAGACAGAAGTGTCAGAGTCAGAGAGAAATGATGACAGGAGCAGAGGCTGGAGTAATATTCTTTAAGGAGGGAGGGAGGGACCAATAACCAAAGAATGCAATGGGCCTCTGGAAGCTGGAAAAAGCAAGGAAGTGGAATATCTCTGAAGCTCCCAGAAGGCAGGAAACTCTGCCAACATCTCAGTATTAGCCTGTAAGATCCACTTCACACTTCTAACTTCCAGAATTGTAAGGTAATAGATTTGTGTTGGGTTAGTGCCACTAAATTTATGGTAATTTTTTACAGTAGTAAAAGGAAACTAATACAACATAGATGCAAAAATCCTCAACAAACTATGAGTAAACTGAGTCCAACAATGTATAAAAGGAATTATATACCACAACCAACTGGGATTGATTCCAGCTATGGAGGGTTGGTTTAATGTTTAAAAAAAAATCAGTTAATATAATCCACTACATCATCAGACTGAAGAAAAAAACCACTTGATCATGTTAATTGATACAGAAAAAAACATTTCACAAAATCCAATATCCATTCATAATACAAATTCTCAGCAAATGAGGAATATAGGGAAACTTCCTCAACTCCATAAACAATATCTACAAAAAAGCCTCTATAGCTAACTTCCTACTTAATGTTGAGAAACAGATGCTTCCCTGCTGAGATCAGGAGCAAATAAAGATGTTCCCTTCTAGCACTTCTATTCAATGTCTTACTGGTAGTCTTAGCTAGTGCAATAAGACAAGAAAAGGAAGTAAAATAAATCGGATTAGGGAAAAATAAGACTTGTTCACAGACAATATGATTTTCTATGTGGAAAATTCCTCCAAATTGACACAAAAAAACAGCAAAACAAAAACAAAACACAACAACAACAACAACAAAAAACCCTAAACCACAAAAACCTTATGGAACTAATAAGCAAGTATAGCAAATTCACAGAATTCGAAGTTAATATACAAAAGTCATTACTGAAATTTGAAATAAAAATACCATTTATAATAGCACCAAAAATTTGAAATACTTAGGTATACATTGAACAAAATATGTGCAGTGTCTGTATGTGGAAAACCACAAAATTCTGATGGAAAAATACCAATGATGATCTAAATTAATGGAGAGATATTCTGTGTTCATGGTTTATAAATCTAAATATAGTAAAGATGTCAATTTTTCCCAGTTTGCTTTATGAATTTAATGTAATCTCAATTAAAACTTAGCAAGCTATTTTGTAGACACTGACAAACTGATTCTAAAGTTTACATGGAAAAGTGGAAGACCTAGAATACTTAGCACAATACTGGAAAATGTAGAACAAATTTGAAGGACTCACAGCATCCGATTTCAAGAATTGTTATAAAACTATAGCGACTGGACAGCATCACATTGATGAGAGAATAAATACATAGATCAATGGAACAGAATAGAGAGCCCAGAAATAGACCCATGCAAACATAGTCCTCTGATCTTTGACAAAGGTGCAAAGGCAATTCAATGGAGAAAGGATAGACTTTCTGATAAATGGTGCTAGAATATCAGATATTCATATGCAAGAAAAAAAACGGGTGTAAACATAAATAGACCTTATAACTTTCACAAAATTTAACTCAGAATGGATCATAAACCTAAATGTAAAGTGCAAACTATAAATCTTCTAGAAGAAAACGTAGGAAAAAATCTATGTTTTTGGATTTGGTGATGAATTTTCCGATACAACACTAAAACCACAATCCAGGAAAGAAAAAAAATTGTAAATTGCACTTTATTGTAATTAAAAGACACTACTAAAAGAATGAAAGATAAGCCACAGATTGGGAGAAAATATTTGAAAAACATATATCAGATAAAGTACTTATATCAAAAGATACAAAGAACCTATAAAACTCAACAAAAACAAAATAAAAGATCCAAAAGATCTGAACACATATCTCACCAAAGAAGATAGTGACATGTAAGCTTATGAAAAATGATCAACATCATTTGTCATTTGGAGATTGCAAATTAAAACAATAATCAGATACCAGTACCCACCAATTAGAATGGCTAATACCATTTCCACAAAAAGGAGTGGGGTTCTTTGGAGAATGGCTGACTCTAGAGCCATGGCAAAAATACACAAGATAAGCCTGGAGTATCTTGTAGTGATGGAAAGTAAGGAAGTGCTCAACAAACACAAGCAGAAACAAAACACAACCAACACACATTGCACATTGATGGAGTCATGCCAAAGGTGCACAGGAGTCAGCTGAAAGCAAGCAAGCACTCCTACGTCCACAGCTGGAACAATCTGAACAATGAAACAAAGTAATACTGGATTGGAATGCAAAGTGTAAAATAAATGCCCGTGAGTCCATGCCAATATAAAGAAATGGTTGATTAATGGGGAAGAAGAGACAAATCTCTCGTGCAGAAACAGTCTAAATGATTTACATAGCTATTCTACTTTCATGGAGGGGGATCATTAAGTCCCCACGCCTTAAGTGTGGGCGGTGCATAGCACGGTATGGAAAGGGGGAAAGAGTGACTGTGCAGTGGGGAACCGGCAAACGTCAGCAGGCGAGCGAGGTTAACATCCGTAGTGATCCATCACGATGCTACTATTTACCCTGGATATGACGTGATGAGAACGACTCTTTACTGCTATGGTCTTCCTGCCTCAAACCCATAACCTCAGTCTAAACATAAGGAAAAAATTAGACGAATCCTAATAGAGGGACATGCTACAAATTACCTGACCAGTATTCTTAACACTGTCAAGATCGTTAAAAACAAGAAAAGTCTGGAGAACTCTTGCAGTCAAAAGGAGCCTAAGGAGATGTGACAACTAAAAGTAAGGCTGTGCCCTGAATAGGACCCTGTGATGGAACAAGGACATTAAGTAGAAACTAAGGAAATCTGAATCAGTATGCATACGACATTGGTTCATTAACTGTAACAAAAGCACCCCACTCGTACAGGACGGTAAGACATTAATAACAGAGAGACTGAATGCCAGATTCATGGCAACTCCCTCTGCTGTCTCCTCAGTTGCTCTGTGTGTCTACAAGTGTTCTGAAATGTGAAGTCTGTGTTTCCAAAATTACCCTCAGAAATTTGGAGGCATTGTCTCTTAATAGCCAGCGGTCTTGATGAGAAATCAGATTGTTGTTCCTTTGTGGGAGACAGGATTTTTTCCCCCACTGTCTTCTGGAAGCTTTCAGACTTTATTTATTTTGTTAAATCCATGCTGTTCTTAAGTTTCGTGACAATCTTTTAGATGTGGTCTTCTGTCATTTATCTTAATCACCACACTGTAGTCCTTTTAGTCTGAAGAATTTTGTATTTTTTTCTGAGTTTCTTTCATTATGTGTTTGACAGCATCCTTTCCATTCTTGAATCTTTTCCAGTTACTTCTTTTATTAGTAAGATGTTGAACTGCCTGGTCCTGACTCCTGCCTGCTTTCTCCTTTCTCTCTACTTCTGTCATTCTAATCTATGTTTTAGGACAGGTCCCCTACTCAGTCTTCCAGCATTCTACTGATACTTTGCTTTGGCAATCTTAATTTTAATTTCCAAGAACTCTTTTATAGTCTCTGACTTTTCACTTTTCAGCATCCTATTTTTTAATAGATAAATTTTCCCTCAAATTTTATTGAGGCTAAAATACATAATGATCTCATTTGTTACTATTTTACTCACCTGATTCTTTGGGTATTACTTCTGTTCATTTATTTTTCAATTTTTTTCGCACTGCTGGTTTCTGTCACATGCCTTACAATTCTTGGGTGCCTGTCTATATGTGAGAACAGAATCACGCGGGTAATTGTAGGGGGTAAATGTGAGGTTTCTGTGCACTTTTCCAGGTGTTAGTAGGTCTGTCTTGCTGTGAGGCTTGTGGGAAGGGGGAAGGCTTCCCTTCAAGATGGCGTAAAATAAGGGAACTCACAGCTTCGGTCGTCCAAATGCAGAACCGGAAGGGCTTTACTCAGTACAAAGAGCACCCTGTAATGCAAACTCTTCCTGGGACATTTACTTGATTTATTTAGAGGAGAGGCTTTTGCCTTTATCTCCTGATTCATCAGTAGGCGGGGAGCCTCCTGAGGGTTATGCTTTATATTTCTTAGTCTCCTCATATTTTATAGACCTGAATGGGTCCTTAGAGATCATCCTATCTATATACAGGAGGAGACCAGAGCTCTGAGTAGTGATTTCTTATCTGACTTTGTGGAGAAGAGTTTGGGTATTGGAGTAAAATCCATCCAGTTTGGATTCTAGCTTTTACACTGCCTGGGAGATTTTGAGCAAATACTGAATTTCTCTAAGAGCCATTCTCCCGTCTATCAAATGACATCATAATGGAACATACTGTCATGAGGACAGAGTGAGATCACCTATATGTCAAGCGTTCTGTACGTGGTCATAACCTAATAAATACTGCTGTTATCATTTATTATTATCAACCAGGTTTAAACTATGCTGTACCAAATGAACATTTGTTTTTATGGTAAGTGACCAACTAATTTGACATCTGTTCACTCTGTGACATTTTAAGGGATCAAAGTTATATAAGAGAAAAGAGAAAAGGAGTTTAACTTTGCCAGAAAGAAAGATTAAGGAAAAATTACTGCCACAGTGAGGCAAATATATGAAGAGAAAATACGAGATTCAGAGTCCATGTGAGCGGCCCTCATGATCCATCTGTGTTCTGTTTGTTTGTTTTGCCTCGGAAGTTGGTTACCTTTGTAAATTTGCAATTGTTAGGAACCACATTCAAATGTTTGACTATAGCAGAGCTCAGGATGAGACTGGGAAGAAACTAGACAGAAGCAGATGCACGGGTTTCCGAGCAGTTGGTGGGTGGAAGAGAAATATTGGGAGGCATTTTACTTTTCAACATGGGACTCGATAGTAGCGTAATTATACAAGCAGCCTGGTAAGCACAGAAAACAAACAAAACTGAGCGGAAAACAAAAAGCTTTAGGGCAAACGTAAATGAAGTAGCCCAATGGACAGAGAGAAGCCGCCACTGGAGCGAAGATGGAGAGGGGGGTCTTGGGATGGGACACATTTAACCTCAATATCTGAACCCTAGAATTAATTCTGTAGTTACGATGCAGGAGTCGTGGAAGTGATTGTGGGGAAAAGACACCGGATTCCCCTCTTCTCAGGGCTCTGCTAATTTTACGGGCTCTTTCCGTTGAGTGTGCATGCTTTTCCCATTTGTTTGACCAACACGGGCAGGGACCGGGTAAGCTCCTTCTGGCATACATCCTCCCATTTGCCAGGGTCAGTGTTTACACTAATAACACACCGCCCTACATGAGGCGCTCTTTCTGTTGACCCCACACAGCTGCTAATTAGCAGGTCACTTGCGGGTGAGAGGTGCGCTTGTGTCGCGCTTCTTGGCTGGCTGTCGTGTTGTTGGAACAACTGTGAATGCCGAATGCAGCTGCCAGGCGGGCTGTGCTCAGAAGGCTGTTTGTGTAATTACAGGCATCAGCCAGAGATGGAACCTGCCGGCTGACATTCGAGAGGCAATAATAACTTAATTTCCCTCACAGCAAATTGGCTCTCTAACAGGGAATTTAGTTATACTCTGGACTTAGGGACGGCTTGAGAATTCCAGCAAGCACATTTCAGTTCAGTTATTGTTATCAGGGGCTGGGGAAGCACACCCATGGGCAGGTCAGTTTCCTGCCCTAGGACTCGCTAAGAGGTGCCATCACTTCGTAGTGTATCATGTCTCTTTATTTCCAAAGGAAAAAGAATATATATGTATAAGTATATATAATATATACTTCAAAGAATATATAAATATTCTAAAGATAAGATACCTAAATGTGTGTGTGTGTGTGTGTGTGTGTGTGTGTGTGTTTGTACACAGTGATCCCTCGGTAGGCATAGGGGATTGGTTCTGGGATCTCCCTTGGATACCAAAATCCACTGATGCTCCTCAAGTCCCTTATACACAATGGTGAAGTATTGGCATATTATCTATGCACATCCTCCTGTATACTTTATCTGTGGTCCCCAACCCCTGGCCACCGACTGGTGGTTACGAACCAGACCCCACAGGCTCTGCCTCCCCTCCACCCCCCCACCATATCCCAGGTCCATGGAAAATTTGTCCTCCATAAAACTGGTCCCTGGTGCCAAAAATTTGGGGACTGCTGCTTAAATCATCTCTAGATTACTCATAATACCTAATGCCGTGTAAACACTATGTAAATAGTTGTTATACTGTATTGTTTAGAGAATAATGACAAGAGAAAAGGTTTGTCCATGTTGAGTATAGATACAATTTTTTTTTGGTATATTTTTAAACTGTAGTTGGTTGAATCAAGGATGTGGAATCCATGACTGTGGAGAGCTGACTGTATACATGTATTTAGAAAAGTCAACTTCAACTGGGGATTTATCACAATAAATACAGTGTTAAAGGTGCTATGCAAGGTTGTGGCCTGCCTATCATCTTAGTACTGGACACAGTTCTGGAAATTCTTTGCTCTGTCACAGTGTCTGTAATTAAATCAACTAGAGATTCACCTGGGCGCCTACTCACGGAGACTCACACTGCACTGTGTCTTTGTTCACGTTTTCCTTCAGCCAAAATATTTCTCCTCCCATTCTCCATCCATCAAATGCTGGTGAAAATTTCATTTCCTCTGTGAGAGCTTTCTTGGTCTTCCTCTTTTACCTCTGGAGAATATGATCTCTTCCTTCTTGGTGCTTTTTTAGCACTTGGTATAATCACTGTAGCATTTTGTGTCTCTCATAAGTATTTGTGCCAGACCCGTCTCTAAGAGTTGACTGGGAAAATCTACTAACAGCATCTGTTTGTTATTCATCTTAGTAACATTTATGATGCCTTTCACCCAGCAGGTGTTAAAAGCTGTTGTTAAACTGATTTAAAATATGTATATATATATAAAACTATAATAATTCTGTATAAAAATTGCATAAAACATTAACCACAATAAAAATTTATGAATTTGATTCTTTAAAAGTAAAAGCCTATTGATGCAATATGTAAAATATATTTCACTATATATGTATATGTTAGATAATATTTGTATTTTAAGTAGAGTTTGCATCTATATATTTATACCTATATTTATTTGTATAAAAATCCATAATCATATAGCTAGCCATATTCATATCTATTACTTTGGTATTCTGTGCCATTTAAATGAGATTGCAAAACTTTTAATGACCTAGAAAGACATGATATCTTCTGAAATGACAAAAGAGAGTTACGAAACATTATAAACACTATGAGTACAGCTTTGTATTAAACTCATCTAGTAATAAATATTTGTGCACTTAAAGTCCAGAGAGATACACATAAACAATAATATGTTGAGTGTTTATACATGGTGGGATTTGAATTGCCTTTTATTTTGTTAATCTGTATTCTGTAAAATGTTTACTATATATATATATAATGCTTTTGTATGCAGGAAGAAATTGTTAATATACAGTATAATTGATATATTTTCAAAATTTTATAATTTTATAATTTTTTAAATTCTCTTTAAAATTATGTCCAGGCCATAAATGTTGTAGGAAAGTGTTTGTTTTCTATGCTTAATGAGTAGGCTTAATTCATTTTTATATGTTAAATGTGCTGGAGTTGAGGCAGACAATGTGCTCCGAGTTCACAGGTACAGCAGGGGGAGGGGCAGGAAGTCAAGACAGTTTGCAGAGAAAATGCTGGTGCTGGTGCTGGAGCAGCGATAACTGAAGCATGGGCTGTATTTTTTAACTATTTGTTTATTTATAATGGTTAGTTTTTAGAGGCTCAAACTTAGATTGAGCAGTAGCTAAAGCTTGCTGAGTTTGTACCACATTCCAGGCAGTGCTGTTCATACTGATACACTAGGCTCTTTTAATCCTACAGCTACCCTGTAAGTAGGCTTTTTCAAAATAGTTGTATCCATTTTACAGAAGAAGAAATTTAGGCTAAGACAGTCTTTTCATGTTACTGTGGCTGAGCTGGAACTCAAAACCGGTCTACTTATTTGACTCTATAGTCCAGGATGTGACTGCTGCCTGCCAAATGGCACAGATTGCTGAATAAAGGGTCCAAATGTGTGCTGGTGCTGTAGTTCTTTATGTGCTGCTCTCAGGCTTCTTTTGCTAAACCATGTCAGGAGCAAAGGCTGTACTTGGCATCGTCCATGCAGCTGGTGCCCCGCCCCCACACCCTTGTCTCGAGGGCAGGGGTGCTTAAGGGGAGGCGCCCTGCACAGGAGGTTGCATCCTCGCTCCTCACCTGGGGGACAGGGAGGAGAGGCAGCCAGAGGCAAGTGATCCACTTACATGCGAACACTAAGGGCCACCCCCTTGGTGTGAGGTGGGCCCGTACTGTGTTCTCATATAGTTTTAAGTTTATTCTCTAGTATGTTTCAAGAATACAATCATATCACATAATGAAATTGACAAGTTTATGTCTTTTTTCCCATTGTTCAGACCTCTAATTTCTTACTCTTATTTTAATTATATTGGCCAATACCTCCAGAACAAGGAAAAACAAATGTTCGTTATCACCATTCATGGACATTCTTTTATTTTCCCTTATTTAGATAGGAATTCTTCTAATGTCGTTCTATGAAGCTTGATGCTGGTTTCTGGATTGAGATAGATGTATTTTAGCAACTATACATGTCTCTGTTTTATTTATTAGGGAAGCAACTGGATTTTTTCAATTAAAAAAGTAGAAAATCAAGTCATTTTAAAAATTGGTTTCTGTCTTTCCTATTTAATCTGTGCCACTACTTTTCTAATAATTAGTAGATAAGATTAATAGATACTTCAAAAAGCACCTCTTTTTGAAGTATTCCAACTGATTAGTAAAAAAAGAAATGAGAAAATTAGATTATTACCATTTCGCAATCTCCAATGAATTAATGGATCTAGGTGTTGAACATCAATCACTGAACATCAAAAGGAGAAAAACAACCAGGTATTGTATGTCTTCTGATGACAGACCACAATACAACATTTGTCGTGCCAAAATATCAAACCTAAGTCTAATCAAGCCTCTAGATCCAGCTGCTAACGTGCAGGAAGTACAGAAGACGGGGATGTGTTAAACTGCACCATGAGTATACAATTTGCAAAATCCAGACTGTGGGAAAATCCGTGTGTCAAAGGTTCCCCAACTGATAAATTGTAAGAAAAATAAAGAAATAAAGGGGGGACTTGCCGATTAGAAGAAACTTAACAGGCATATCAGATTTTTAAAAATTGGCATGTACTGTATAATGTATAGATACACACTTGGGTGATTAAGCAATGAAGAAATGCAAGAAGGGCTTGCTATAAAGGTCAGTGAGGTGGTACTTTTGCAGGGAGGCATAGGCTTGTAAGTGCGATGGGACACATGGAACGGCTTCCGGGTTAGATGACTAAATTCTAGTTCTTCACCCAAATGGTGGTTACAAAGGTGTACTTCCTTTTACTAATTTTTGGATGGCTTTCTATATTTGTGTTTTCATTTACAATAAATGGGTTAAATTAAATGACATTGGGGCAAGCTGGTGAGTTTGTGGAAGAGTCAATCTGGTGAATATGCAACGTAGCTAGAAGATTCAGGAAGATTGGTGCAGTGGTGTGCTGCAAACCAGCTTTCTGATCAAGGAAGACCTGGTCTGTAGCTTTTTGCTCATGTTCATGACGTAAACACTCCCACCATGGCCATTTTCAAGCTACTAAGGGGTTGTCACTAAACATGGAGATAGAAGATGCACAGAATTGGCTTCAAAAGCCAGTGAGAGCCAGTTCCAGGAGACTGCCGAGTGGATGGGCACTAAAGATAAATTTCAACGGCCTTAAATGTGTTTCTAGGAACATAAATATTGCTTTGTTTTGATCAAGGCTTACCATAAAATAGATGATCCTTGTGAGAATCAGGCTAGGGCACCAAGGGGTTCCTCATCCTTTGCTTCCTTCCTCCTTTGTGTTCTTTAAGATATGCCAACTTTTCTGCCGGAAGAGGGGCAAGTGTGTTTCTGAACCCTGATCTTATGTTGATAATGAAAGAACTCTTAGAAGAAAGTGTAGAGCATGAGGCTGAGCTGGTAAATAATTTAGGCCTCCTGAGTTATTGAAGGGTAGGACGAGAGAAGGCTTGAAAGCTACATGCTTTTGGCTTGAGTGACCAACATCTGTCTGCCTCCAGTGACAGGAAGGGGAAGATAGAAGGAACGCAGCAAAGCTCCAGGCTCAAATATCTCTACAACTCTGTGCATTAAGCCAATGTATAATTTTCAGGGAGTTCCAATTTTATGGCTTAATGACTTCTGGAAACTGATTTAGGAGACATGAAATATTAACATGGCCTCCTTGCAGGTCCCCATGCTTCTGGGGCGCCATGAGAGCACCTGCAGCAAAGTTTCTCTGGAATCGCTCTTTCCAAGGTCATCCGAAGCGGGGATCTGGCTCTGCCTCAGAACCACTGAGGAGAACCTTTGAAAATCCAGCTTTCTGGGCCCCACTCCAGAACCACTGGATCATAGGATTTGGGGGCAGGACACACAGATACCTATTTTCCAAAAGACCTCCCCCAGAGGGCTTAACCAGTCCACAAACTGGTATTTTGGAAAAGCAAAGGAAGTTCTAACTTATTTCATAGGAATGTATTTGGGGGCAGAAAACATGGCAATAGAGAGGAAAGACCAGAGTGCAAATGCAGGGACAATAGGAGCACCTATGTCCCACGAACAGAAATGGAGCTCAAAAGTTTGGTCCAGGGATGTGGCATGTTTTTGAGCATCTCCAGCTCCTTCCCCATGCTCGGCAATGGCCTCTCTTAGTCTCTGGCCGGCACCATCCAAACTTCGTATGGGTTCTTCTAACGTCATACATCCAAATCTCAGAAGAGATTTCTAACATGACTGTGCTGCCACTTCTGGGTGATGACACTTGAATGGGGGAAAAGAGCCTTAAAGCAGAGTGAATCTTCATCTATGGAGCTTCAGACAGTATGCAGAGAGGCATCAGGGCTGGTGCACCTGACTCAGGGACCTGCTCTTTCGTGGTAAAGTCACACCTCATCAATGGCCCCCTGTGAACAAAATGTGCCCTTCCTAACATTCAGGGAAATCAGGTAAGGAGTGAGAACAACATAAGGAAGAAGCTTCTTCTCTGAGTTCCCATTAGACCAAAGTGTCCTCTTATTCTTGTTCCACTGAAGGCGATACAGGGTGGTGAGCATCCAGCTCTGTTTCTTGCAAGCAGAGAGAATTCCCTTTCCATGCTCCACGAATCCAGTGAGCACTCAGACAACACCAACAGTTTGCAGCTGCTTCAAGAAAAAAACTAACTACTCAGTGTTTCCCCAGGCCACAGTCCTCAACCTTGGCCCCAACAAACTTTCTATAGTAAAAAAAAGAAAGAAAGAAAAAAGAAAAAGATTAATCTGGAAATATAAACATGCAATATACTTCACTAATTGAATTGTTTCCAAGCCAAAGGTGGACTGTGGCCTTGGGCCCCTAACTTTGTAAATTATGGAGGATCTCTTTGACGCACGCAGAATGGGGTGGGGCGCTTTTCACGTGGCCTCCATTTTCACGTCTCTATGGAGAGTTGTGGCTAAGAGCAAGGAGCACTGAGTTTGAGTCTTGACCTTGCACTTTCTGGCCTTAGTCACGTTTTTTAGCCTCTCTGAGCCTTCCTTGCTTGTAATATTGGTACGATTGGTACAGGTATGTATATGCACACACCTATGTATACTGGTGTGTGCATACAGCAATATATATCATACCTATGTATGTATTCACTTCATGGAGCTTTTGTAAGCAATACATAATTCAATTCAAGCAGAGTTCTTAGTCCTTATCCTCAGTAAGAGTAATTGCTGTTTTTATATTATTACTTTCTGAATGTGCATCTCGTATAACCTCCACCGTACAGAGACTGGAACGGAGACCGATCCTTTCCATCTTATTTTGAGCTCCAAGTGATTGGAAGCTGTTAGTCAAAAACTGATGGTATCTTTCTCTCCAGGATCATACACTATTACTATTCTTTTTAAAAAATTATATTTTTATATGATTTACACAGTTAATTTGTGTGTGTGTGTGTGTGTGTGTGTGTGTGGTTACGTGACAAACTCAAACTGGGGGGCTTGAATTTCCCTGTGTCCCCTGTCTGAAAGGGGAAACACTGCAGAGAGCCTGTGATCGTAACAAACCTCCCTGGTGATTTTTTTTATACACTAAAGTTTCAGAATCATTCTGAACCCTCTGCCTTTATGCATTCATTCAGCTGACCACTATTTGTTGAGTGCCAACTCTGTCCCCTCAAACAAAAGCATTCAGTATCACAGAGAGGATCCACATTCGTGGAGACGGTGCTGTCACCCTCAGGAATCTTCTCTTTGTTGCTCAGGAGATAAAACCCCTTCCTCCGCCCTGGGGCCACAGCAGTGTTCTCTTCGGCAGCCATATGAAGTTACGGTGGCGTGAAGGGACCAATGTCCGCTGGGAGCAATGACCACTTCAGCATGGACAGACACTTCGGTGTGCCGCACCAGGCCTCGGGGAGGGACGGAGGCCTGAGAAACACACCTGGAAAAGGTGGGCACGGGGCAGACCGTAAATGGCCATTACGACTTGGACAGTGCCACCGTGTGTCCGGCACTTTGCTTTACAAAAGTTATTTTATTTAATCAGCATAACATATAGATATTATTATAACCTGACATTAGCACATCAAGCGTCTACTTTTAACTCCAGCCAGGGCAAAGAAGCCTGGAAAACAGAAGCATTCACAGCAGTCAGCCACGCCGGGCAGCACAAAACTACACGAAGTGAAAAGCAGATCCCAAGTCTGAAGTGTCAATTATATTTCTAACAGTTGCATATGGACTTCATTAGCTGGCTAAGTGGTACCTATTTTAGCATCCCGCCAGCTGGAGGGATTTCCAGTAGGAAACGTGAGAAGGGAATAAGTCTCAGAATCTCAGGTTCCCTGGGGCCTTCTGGAATCCATACAGATTAAGCAAGATAAGGTCAGCTCTGAATTCCCTTCTCTTCTTCCTGCACCCTCCGCATGGCTACCTCACCAACGAACAGGACCGGAGCACCTGTATCTGTCCAGAGGCAGCCGGGGCTGCTTTGCTTCCCATCCCTTTGGGTCTGTGAGGCTGAGCTTCCCTCAGGGATGGTAGGCAGAGGCGGAAAGAATTCATTCAGCACCAGCTCTCTGTGGGAAACTTGTATCTCTTTGACATGAGGTTCTTTATTATGTTTCCTATTACATCTTTAGCACAGCGTTGTGTTGGCTTTTCCCATAGGTTAAATATAATGATGGGTAACCTAATCCTGAAGGTAACAGAATAATCTTAGAGGACACAAGGCTCTATTTAATTCCTGCCAAGTGACAGAATATACCCAGACTTTGAACAGGCCCCTGCAGAACTCCAATAAGACTTTGTGTCTTGCGAGTTTGGAGCCAGCGTCTTCCCTTTCTGTTCTCTTCCCGCTCCCAGGCAGGATCTGATTTCACACCACTCGGTCCGTAAGAGGATAATGGTATCACAATTCAAGACAGGCAACCGTGGAGAATTGTTTTATATGCTTCTGATACTCAAGAAGTTTCAGTGGCCGGGCTAGGTCTCAGTTTTCAAGGAAAGTCAATTCCCAGGCAGAAGACCGTGTGGCAAAATAGAAAAAACATGGGCCTTGGAATCAGGTTGACGTGGGTTAGAAACACGTCTGGGCCTCAGTTTCCTGATTAGTAAAATAATGGTAACTTACCCATCTTATAGAAATCTTGCAGGAACGTAATGAAGGAAATATATGGAATACCATGGGGCGGGGTGGTGTGTCTTTTTACACTTGGCTTCATTTTTAAGATAACTTGAAAACAGAGTGTTGCTCAGTTAATTTTCCTCTCACCTGGGGCAGTATGTCATGCTGTCCTCTGAGCAGCTCACAACTGTAGTGTTTGACTGGGATAGTAGGCGGCGGCATTAATTTTGAAATGTTTGGAGAACTAGATTTTCTACCTGGACTCCATACATATACATACATACACACACACACACACACACACACACACACACTGTTGTCTGAGGGCCTTTCGTATAGTGAAATAGACGCTGTTTTAGGTGCTGAGGGTTGCATAAATAAGAAACGTGCAGTCCTCCTAGACTGATGCCAGGTGCTGCAGGGGCCATGAGAGATGCTGCAGGGGTTGGCAGAGGAGGCTGCAGTCCCTTCTGTCAGTGATGGGAAAGAATCAGGGGTGATGTCAAACAGAAAGAGACTCTTGAGCTAGGACTTGAGGACGATTCGCTGTTCTAAGGGAAGAAAATTAGTGGCAACAAATGCTAGACGTAGGGAGCCACTTGGGCAAATCCGAGACATGGCCCCGGGCGGGTGGGACGCGGCTGTCATTTCCTGGCGCAGGAGCACAGGGCAGATGGGCTGCGGCCGGGGCTGGAGGGCTGTGCCGGCCATGGCCCAAGGGTTTTATAGGGCACACGAAGGAACGTGACTCCGATCACCAGCATAGTTACAGAAATAACAAAATTGTCTCTGTGAGGAAGTGGGACAATTAGACTTCTACTCTAGAAGATGACTTTGGCTGCAGTGTAGTCTCTCTTAGAGGTTAAGTTGTCTCATTTATTTTTCCTGCTTGGGGTTTGTGGCATTTCTTGAGTCTGTGGCTTACAGTTTTTCATCCAGTTTGGAAAATCCTTAGCCATTATCTGAGTAAATATTGCTTCTCCTTCATTCTCCCTCTGCTCTTTCCTGTAAATTTTATCATGTACCATGTGTCTCTTAGAATCTTCTGTAAATTTTCCATCCTTGTTTCTTCCCGTGTTGTGTGATCTGCTTTTGTAAGTAAGGGATGGCCGGAACGCAGCTACGCCCACTTGTTTGTGCGCTCGGTGGCAGCTTTTGCCGTCGGAGGCAGGGGTCAGTCGTTTCAACAGAAACTGTGTGGCCCACAAAGCCTAAAATATTTGCTATCGGGACCTTGACAGGGAAAGTTTGCTGATCTTCGGGCTAATATGTTGTTAAATGATCTGTTGCGTTCTTTATTTCAGTTACCCCTTTTTCAGTTATGCAATTTCTAATTGATTCTTTTTAATTGTTTCTAGTTCTCTGCTTAAGTGTTCCGTCTTTGAATTTTTTAGCATATCAATCACATTTTATTTTACTTTATAAAAGCTAATTTATTAATCAAATTAGGCATTCCATAAAAGAGCATAATTGGTGTGACTCTCACTTCTGCTTCCAGTGAAATATAATTGCAATATATTTTTGTGGAAATTCCTAAATTCAATCACAAATTACTGAAGAAACTTCAGCAGGGCTCTCAGAATCACTAGTTCTATTCAGCTGAGTTTATTTTATTTTTTTATTTCAAAGTATTATGGGGGTATTTGTACCATCAGATCACAATTTTTAAAAAAATTCATGTCTAAATAATAGCAATATCTGAATCTCTTGTTTTCTTATTGTCTTTTTTTTCTTTTGTTTTTTGGCCATTTTGTGTCTCATCTTCTGGTGTAATATTTATGGAGTGGTGACTGGTTTATGACATACTATAGAGCAATTTTGAGGCTTTTGTCTGGATGGAGTTTCTTTATCAGACAGGATCCACTATGGTTGATAGACATCTCTCATGTCTTGTAGACAACTAGTTCAGGGCAGATAAGCTTAATCCAGTCAGGGGCTGAGCTGAGGGGTGATTGTTCTTCAGTCTTACGAAGGCTGTTGTATTCTTGCATGCCCATATTCTTGGGGACTAACTCTTGGAGACTCACAGTGAAATCCAGAGGTGTTCACCAGGGCTCCTTTTCCCTGGTGGGCTCTGAACGCCATCGCCCGTCCCCACCCACAGGTGGTTCTGCTCAGTTTCTGGACCACTGCTTTTTGTTTAGCTTGCGACCTCTCAGCGGCTGCCTTTAAATCAGCAAATGGAAAAGCACTGCTTAATATTTGGCCCACGTCTTTGCATTTCCCTTTTCTCCAAAATCATGGTCATTCTACACCCCTTGGCTGAGTAACTCTGGTGACTTCAAACAGATTGTTTTTTTTTTTTTTTTTGTATTTTCTTGTGCTTTTATGATAGTTATTGGAAGGAGGATTGGTCTACACCTAGCTACTCTGCTATTACTGGAAGTGGAATTGTGGGTTACAGGTAGTTTGTAACAAGGCATAGAAATGCAAGATCAGTTTAGGAGAAATTGTATCCATTTGAGAAATAATGATGATTTGAACCAAAGGCTGTAGTAGTGAGTAGTGAGCAGGATATACAGTTGGCAAATAAATATGTGAGCAGTGCTCAACATCATTAGCCAGCAGAGAAAGGTACACTAGAATCATAATGAGATACTAATGCATACATATCAGAATGGCTACAATAAAAAAAGAGTGACAACACCAAATGCTGGTGAGGATGTGGAGAAACTGTATTACTTGCACATTGCTGGTGTGAATGGAAAATGGTATGGCCACTTTGGAAAGTAGTTTGACAGTTTCTTATAAAACTAAACACGGTATTATCATCTAATATAGCAATTACACTCTTGAGTGTTTATCCAGATAAATAAAAAGTAACGTTTATGTAAAAATAAAAAAGTACATGGAGGTCCTCAGCAGCTTTACTTGTAGATTCTCCAAATGGGAAACAACTCATATGTCCTTCAACAGGTGAAGGGGTAAACAAATTGTGGTACCATGAAATGCTCAGTAATAATAAAGGAACAGACTATTGATCTGCACAAAAACTTGGATGAATATTGAGAAAATTATGCTTAGTGAAAAGAAGCCAATGCAGAAAGGTTAATACAGTATGATTCCTTGTATGTAATACTTTTGAAATGAAAATTTCATTTCAATGAATGTACACAGGTGAATCTACGCACACACACACACACACACACACAAGTAGAACTGGAGGAAATTGAATGATACTGGTGTATTGTGTCAATGTCAGTATCTTGGCTGTGATACTGTACTATAGTTTCACAAAATGCTGTCTTCGGGGAAACTGGATCAAGAATACATGGGATTGCTCTCTGTTATTTCATATAATGGCTTATGAATCTACAATTATCATAATCCAAATTATAATAAAACCCCAAAATCAACAACCAAAGAATATCACTCAGAATTCCATGAGCTTTTAAAAAAATCATCTTGCATATTTTGTTACATATGAACATTTTTTAATGGAAGCCTTATTATTATGCAACTATCTTACATTGTGACTCTGGGAGTACATTATTCAACCAAATATATAATTCAGCATTTTTATTTGTACACAAAATAATCCTCTGTGTTTAGTTGAAGCATAACTATCTGTGAAAGGATATTAAGTTGTTTGCAAAATCTTTAGGAGATTTCTTTTCTCTCCTTCCTCACATCCCTCATTCTTTCTTCCTTTCTTTCTTAATTAGACTAAAATTAACATCATATATGTTGTATCTGTCAGGGTTCAACCACAGAAACAAAATTGGTAAGAGATTAAGAGATTTATTGTAAAGAATTAAGTTATGGGATTGTGGGGCTGGCCAAGGCAGCCACCAGGAAGGGAAGACTGGATCTTTAAGGCACAGGGTGAAACTTCAGTCCACAGGCAAAGTTTCTTACTCAGGGAAGCCTCAGCTCTGCTCTTAAGATCCTTCAACTGATTGAATCAAGCCTATTCAGATTATCTAGGACAATCTTTTTTACTTAACATTATCTGATTATGGACTTTAATCACATCTATAAAATGTCTTTATAGCAATATCTACATTAGTGTTTGATTGAACAACTAGGGACTGTAACCAGGCCAAGCTGAAAGACAGAACCAACTGTCACATATATCTCTGGTGCATAAATGTGAGAGACTCTCTGGGTTACACGTTCAAAGGCAAAAATGCCGGGTCATTGGTATCGTCATTTTAACTTTATGAGCTATTTCTTGTGGCTCCTGAAAGTGGCTGAACCAGTTTACACCGCACTCTCAGTTATGGGAGTTGTTATTGCTTCTTATTTTGTTCAAAGGTTGTTATTATACTTTTAAGTTTTGCCCATTTTTTGAGTGATATTGTTCTTCCTTGAATATGTATTTCCCTTTTTACTAGTGAGGCTTCGCATCTTTTATTTGTTTATTTTCCATTTGGTTTTTTTCTTATGTGCACTGCCTGTTCTTTTCATTCCCCATCCTCTTTTTTTTGAAGTGTGCACATTTTCTTTTTACCTGCCTGCTTCCTGTTACTACTTATGTCATTATTTTGAGATAAGTCATAGCTGCACATGTTTAATTGCTTTATGATTGATACAGATGATACTTATGGGGTAGTAAGGAAAGAGGTTACTTGAGTTCTGGGAGTTCAAAGAAGCCTGGGGTGGCTTAAAACAATACATATTTATTATCTCAAGAGTTTTTGTGGGTCAGGGAATTGGGCACAGGTGAGTTAGGTCCTACTGAATGTCACAGGCTACAATCAGGATGCTAGTTAAGTTGCCTTCTCATATGGAAGCTCAGTTGGGGAAGAATCCACTTCCAAGCTCATTTGGGTTGTTGTCAGACTACAGTTCCATGCAGCTACATGACAGCTGGCATGTGCTGCTGTCAGCTGAAGGCCACCCTGAGGTCCTGGAGGCACACCTGAAATTCCTTACTAGAAGGCTTCTCCAGCATGGCCACTAGCTTCATCAAGTCAGCAATAAGAGCCTCTACACAAGAGAGGGCTCAGTCCCTCTTCTTTTTAAAAAAGAACTTCCACCTAATTAAGTCAGATCCACCAGGATAACTTTCTATTTGATTAACTCAAAGTCCATTGGTTTGGGCCCTTAATGACACCTGTGAAAGCACTTTCATTTTAACCATATTTGATCACTAGAAGCAACTCATAGGCCTTGCTCAAATTCAAGAAGAGGGGTTATATAAGGTGTGAATATCAGGGAATGGAAATCATGGGAGCCCCTGCAACCCAGGTCTGTCTGCCAAGAGCATCATGTTATAAATGTCAGAAGGAGACACACAGTTTCAGTTGCTTCCTGTAACCATGACTGGTTCATGGACTGTTTCCTAGGGATGTATTTAGAAGATACTGAGCTTTTTTAAAATGAGAGAGAGAGAGAGACAGAGAGAGAGAGAGAGAGAGAGAGAGAGAGAGAGAGAAATAAGCATTAGATTTATGATAGTCCAGAGTGGCTATGCAGTGACCATATTTAGTATTAATAACTCCCTGATGAAATATCAGTGACAACTGTACAGAAAGTGAACTCAAGTATGCCCTAGTGTTTGAGAGCTGCTTTATCCAGATAAACCAAAGAGAAATAATGGGTAAGCATACCCATCACTGAGTGCTGACTGTGGGCATTGTGCCCACCAGCCCAGTTCTCTCACTGTCCAACATCAGGCCACTTGTTCAACCAGCCACATGAAGGTCATGTCAGATATGGCTTGGCCTACAAGTGGCTACAGGCCCACAATTACATCAATGCTAATCAGGCTTCTTCCCTTGAAGCCTATGAAAATCCCTGTCATTCATAACCATGAGAAGCAGCAGCTGTATTTGATGTTTGCAAAGGCCTGTTTCTTTCACCTGCAGTGACCTTGCGGCCCTTGTTAGATTTACAGGAAGAACGCTTTCAGAAACAAATTCATTTGTCTCCTGAGATGACCATTGGCAGGTCATAGTAGACATGAGCCCAACTCAACTGATACCACAAGAGTTGATATCACAGAACACATGGCGAAAACCATACACTCTCAGAATGAAACGCTATCTCCTACTTGAATTCCCATGCCATCTGATTTAGTACTGACCTTGCCGTGTGTTTTGTGATATGAACTATGTTGCAGCCTGAGGCCCGGTATGGTGGAGCCCCATGTCACGCCAAGCTCAGCACGGGTGCTCCTGCAAGAGTATGGCTGAAAGGCATAGATTGTGAGCTGAGAAGCACCACTACCACCACCTTCCTCTCCTCTTTCCCCAAGATCCCTGAACATAGCAAATAATGTTTAGTCTGGTGTACAGGAAAGGCAAGGACATAATATGTATCTCATTGGATATTCAGGGGAAGGAGAAGAGGTATAACCATTTTTGCTGGCCACCAACCTAGGAAAGTCTATATCCTGTGTATTTCTTAATGTACAGTTCATTTTCCCCAACTTACTTGGATTTTCCTGCTTACGAATTCTAGAGATAGAGAGAGAGAGAGGGAGTATGTGTGTGTGTATGTGTGTCGGGTACATGGGAGGTTGGTGCAGAGAGCCATCCCCTACTCACTACTATTGAGAGCTGCTTGAACATTGATCTTGAGCATAATGAAGCTTTCCAAATAACAGTGCTAGCAAACAGACAATGTGATCTTGTACCTAGGAAACCCCAAAGATTCTGCCAAGAGACTACTGGAATTAATAAATAAGTTCAGTAAAGTCACAGGTTACCAAATCAATGTATGCAAATCAGTAGCATTCATATACATCAACAACAGTCAAACTGAGAACCAAATCAAAGACTCAATACCTTTTACAATAGCAACAAAGAAAATAAAATACCTAGAAATATATTTAACTCAGGAGGTGAAAGACCTCTACCGGGAGAACTATGAAACACTGAGGAAGGAAATACAAAGGATGTAAACAGAGGGAAAAATGTCCCATGCTTACGGATCACCAGAATCAACATTGTTAAAAAGTCTATACTACCCAAAGTGATCTACAGAGTCAATGCAATCCCCATTAAAATACCAACATCATTTTTTCACAGATCTAGAAAAAATAATTCTATGCTTCGTATGGAACCAGAAAAGACATTCTATAGTTAAAGCAACCTTAAGCTAAAACAACAAATTGAGAGGCATCAATTTATCAGAATTCAAGCTATACTACAAGCTATAGTAATCAAGACATCATAGTACTGGCACAAGAACAGAGACATAGAACAGTGGACCATGACTGAGAACCCAGCTATAAAACTATCTTCATATAGCCATCTGATCTTTGGCAAAGCAGACAAAAACATACACTGGGGAAAAGAATCCCTATTCAGTAAATGGTGCTGGGAAAACTGGATAGCCACATGTAGAAGACTAAAACAGAATCCACGCCTCTCACCTCTCACAAAAAATCAACTCACAATGGATAGCAGACTTAAACCTAAGTCGTGAAACAATAAGAATTCTAGAAGAAAACATTGGAAAAACTCTTATTGACATCAGCCTCCGGAAAGACTTTATAAAGAAGACTACAAAAGCAATCACAGCATCAACAACAATAAATAAATGAGATCTGATCAAATTAAAAAGCTTCTGCACATCCAAAGAAACTATCACTAGAGCAAATAGACAACCTACAGAATGGGAGAAAATACTGGCATGCTATACATCTGATAAAGGGCTGAGAACTAGAATCTATATAGAACTCAGGAGAATCAGCAAAAAAACCCCAAACAAACCCATTTAAAAGTGGGCTAAGAACATGAACAGAAACTTTTCAAAAGAAGATGGAATAATGGCCAACAAACATGAAAAAATGCTCAACATCTCTAATCATCAGGGAAATGCAAGTCAAAATCACAATGAGATATCACTTAACTCCAGTGAGAATGGTTTGTATCAAAAAGTCGCAAAACAACAAATGTTGGCAAGGATGTGGAGAGATGGGAACACTCATACACTGCTCGTGGGACTGCAAACTAGTGCAACCTCTGTGGAAAGTAATATTGAGATACCTCAAAGAACTAAAAGTAGAACTACCATTTGATCCAGCAATCCCATTACTGGGCATCTACCCAAAAGAAAAAAAAAAAGACATTCTATAATGAAGACATCTGTACTCAAATGTTTATAGCAGCACAATTCACAATTGCAAAGATGTGGGTACCACCCAAGTACCCATCAATACATGAGTGAATTAATAAAATGTGGTATATGTATACCATGGTGTTCTACGCAGCCACAAAAAACAATGATGATATAGCACCTCTTGT
The DNA here is from genome assembly GCA_963574885.1 of Lepilemur ruficaudatus. Lineage (NCBI taxonomy): Eukaryota > Metazoa > Chordata > Mammalia > Primates > Lepilemuridae > Lepilemur > Lepilemur ruficaudatus. Next base: position 23,283 of record CAUYRT010030935.1, read on the forward strand.
ATTATCCCAGATAGAGCTGGAGCCCATTCTACTAACTGAAGTATCACAAGAATGGAAAAACAAGCACCACATATACTAGCCATCAAATTGGTACTAATTGATCAACACGTGTACATATGGAAGTAGCATTTATAAGGTGTCAGGCAGATGGGAATGGGGAAGAGAGGGAGGATATATTCACACCTAATAGGTGTGGTGTGCACTCTCTGGGGGATGGGCATGCTTGTAGCTTTGACTGGGACAGTGCAAAAGAAATACATGTAATCTAAATGTTTGTACCCTCACAATATTCTGAAAAAAAAAATAGTGTTAGCATATAATTGCTCACTTAGTGACTATAACATTACATGAAGTTTTCCTGTGTTTAAGAAAAATATATAGCTTTCATGTAACACAAAACTCAGAAGCCAAATAAAGATTGAGTGGAAGGCGCAGAATTATATTTCCACTGGGGACGATAAAATTGTAAAATATCATAAATTCCCCGCCCCCCAAAAATGCAAAAAAAGGGAGCAATAAAGAAATGGTAACTGAAGTTTATTTTCTTAAGAGATCAAATTAAAGTTTTCATAAACTTTTTTTGTTACAACAGCACTATTGAAGAATTAATGGATGCTTAAGGATGGTGTTTGGCAGCTCCTTAACAAATATGAATTTTTAGACTTCCGATTCAACAAACATTTATTGATGCCCATATTTTCTCAGGCATGGAGCACATATTCTCATTAAACCTCTCCACATTTCTTTGAAATAAATAGTCTTACCAAGGAAACTGGTGCCAGTGGGTGTATGCAATTTGCCAAAGGACATATAGCTACTAAGTCATGGAGCCAGAGTTCAAACCAGGTATGGTTCTAAGTAAGTTAATGAATCTTTTGATAGGAAGAGAAAAATAAGTTATTTCTAGAAGGTATTCTCAGAAAAATGGGTTCAAATAACCCTTACTACTTAGTTGGCACATCTGGAGAAACGAAAAAATCACTATGGACAAAATCTGGGCTAGTCATTTCTGTTGTGCTATAACAAGAGCCCCAGGATAACAAGAAAAACAGTAGTTCACAACAAAAGCTCCATGGGTTTACTTGGTTCCTAACTAGCCTTAAGCTTAACTTTAACTCTCTAACACTTAAAAAGTGAGGGAGGTTCTAATTATCTGTGCTTGAGACAAAATAAACAGGCAATAAGTAAGGATCATTGCTTTCTCCTATTGTAAGATAATTGGAAATATCTTTTACCTATGAATGTCCCATTTTTATTCTAGTAAAGCAAGACTCGTGACAATATTTGATAGTTCTGACAGCAAAAGTGTAACGAAAGAACACTATAGATTTGAGGATGTCACGCAATGAAGGCAATACTAGTATTGGCAATGTATCTACAGTAATTTTCCTGGGCCCAATCCCTAAGAATGCCTGAGTTCTGAGTCTCAGATAAAGTAAAAAAATATTATTTTTTTTGAAATATATAACCTTGAGCTATTTTACAATGATTTTTTTCATAATATATCACAAATATTTCTTAAACACAGGTGCTAAAATTTGCTTTATGTGGGCTACTTTTCAGGAGAATAAATAATTCTTTTTTATTACCAAATCCAAAGTCTATAAAAATAAGTAAATAGTATATTTTAAAAATAAAAAGATGTTTATTTTAATTAATTTACAATATTTTTTTTCATTTATTTTTAATATTCTATGACCTACTCGGGGTTATGGCCTCATTAAAAAACGATTGATGTCTTTGGCATAAACCTGTGAAGTGTCCTTGTCTGCATTTAAACATGATGAAGAAAGAAAAAGATGAAAAAGGGTTGCCCTAGATCTTTGCAAGACTGTAACAAAAACTGACAAGAGTAATTGTTTGCTACTTCAGGGACTTGCAAAAATAGATAACCAATCAAATGAGGTCAGTAAATTTTGCTTCTTCTATATATGGTTGAA
>CAUYRT010030937.1:0-37878 GCA_963574885.1 Lepilemur ruficaudatus
CTATGGGCAAGTCCCACATGTCTCTAGGGCTTTCCCTTACAGTTTTCCTGATGTTTTGCCTGTCTTTCTAAAATACATTCTGGCACCTGGCCAAGATAACACAGGATCTTTAGGTCAACCCCTCAGATCAATGAGAGAGCCGTGATAACACAGGATCGGATACCTGCCTTAGCATTCGTCACAGGTCCGGTTCCTCAGGGGTGAACTCAGTAGAGATCTCTGAGGTTAGCATGTGGTGGGATGTTTAGTAAGAAGTACTCTTGGGATCAACACCCATGGAAGAGAGGGGAAGAAAGCTGGAGTGAGCAGAGGGGGAAGCTGAGCTGCGATGTAGGCCTAATTTTTTTTTTTTTTAAGAGATGGAGTCTCGCTCTTGCTCAGGCTGGTCTCAAACTCCTGAGCTCAAGGGATCCTCCTGCCTTGGCCTCCCAGAGTGCTAGGATTACAGGCGTGAGCCACTGTGCCTAGCCAGGGCTGGAAAGATTTTAAGTAGAAAAGACTTGAGTAGATTTCACATTGGTGGAGGAGGAATGAAAGACAGAGTAGAAGCTGGGAAACCAGCTGGGAAATCATTGTAACAATTCAGGGAAGCTATGATGGGTCATAAGATAACGGCAATGAGGATTAAAATGTGACAGATTAAAGAAACATTTAGGTGGCAGAATAAACAGTACTTAAGTGACCAATTTGAAGAGGGGAGTGAATGAGAATTAGGAATGGAGGACAATTTCAACTCAGCATGGAGGCTGGGAGAACAGGTTGAAAGGCTGTCTTTAAATTGAGTGTTATCACAGTGACTTTGGTGAGTGGGTCATTAATTCTTTTAAGGCTCTGACTACTGAATTAATTAAGGAAATAATTAAGATTTCTCAGATCAATCACTACATTGATTTGTTTTGGCAAATCCTATGTTTTAAAACAATGTTTGCTAGAATACACTTCCTTCTTATAGAACCAAGGTTGAAGTCAATTACCAAATATAGAACCATGTTTGTATAAAAAGAGACTTGTACATTTCTTTAAAGAAAGTTTTAGATGCTCTCCTCTAAGCTTCCATGGCATTCTGGGCACACTCTCTCAATATGTTGTATCTGCCTCTCAATATGTTGTAATTATCTACCAATTTGTCATGGAGGACTGGGTGGATGGAACAGGGACCTAGTCTTACTCCTTCTGATATGCTCAATCTTCTAAATATGGTGGGCACTCAAGACATGAATCTTGACTGAAAAAAAAGCTGTAAAAATTAAAAGCAGTAAATTATGCCTAACAAATACCATTCTAAGTGCCCATTTCCCAGACTCGCCAGCAGAACTGAAACTAACGCTGCACAGAAAACTAAGGGGCTGCTCCTGGGGACCCCGTTGAGTCTCAACACCAACTTCAGGTTGTATATCGGTGATCATTTTCTCAGCAAAGAGAGTCAATTTCACACATGGGATACATCTGAAGATTTAGAGATTTAGCCCATCAGTAGGAGTTTTGGTGGCAGTATTTTCTCACCCCTAAAATTCTTACTCAAAAAATATATTAAGAAAATTATCGTTGTTCATATTTATTGTCAAATTAGCCATGACAGCTGCAAAATGTTTTCATTTTTAATTGAATCTCAAAAGCTTCATTTGCATTTTCTTTAACTTAGGGATATCGTTAGAAAAAGCCAGGCTTGCCAGTACAGGGGTAGACGGAGAGGGAGGGAAAGGATGTTTCAGCTTTGGTTCTTCTGAGTTGAACTAAATATTTTAAGTTAATCATCTCTGATCTGTCATTAGGGGATTTGTCCATATGCTTTTTACAAATTATAGCTGCTAGGAATTCATAATTTAAGAATGCATGAATGAGGCCAAGAATATGGAATTTCAACTAATATCTGAAACGATGGCCTCAAAGACAAGAGGCCCTCAGACATCCGCCCCCTCCCTTTTCCAGAACAATCTAGTACAAGGGCTACTGCTGAGATGCAGACATTTCCAAAAGCAGCAACGCTGAAACTCATTATGAGTTTTAACAACTTGCTTTTCAGAGTCTATGGGGCTTTGACAATCTAAATTTAGGTTTGCTTAATGGAATGGCTTTGCTTTAGAAAACAGATTTTGTGGAGGGCTTTATAACCCTCCTTCTCCCAAAAAATACATTTAACCTTATTCATCTGGAACAATAGAAGGAAGGAAGAAACGGGGAGAGGGCCAGGATTAATACTTACTGATGTCTTAATTTTAAATGTTTATACTGAAGTGAAATTTTTGTTAACTATCAATATAAAGGTCAAAATGTAAATGAGTTCTGAGAAATTAGGTATTAATAACACACAATATACTTTCATGAATAATTAGTGTGCCATAAAAGAGAGTACTTTAATATTAAGAATTAAGTAGACTCAAAACTATGAGACTATAGATATTTCATAACACTTTAAATTCACCTCTGTACTGGGTCGAATAGTGTCCCCGAAAATTCATGTCTCCCCAGAACCTCAGAATGCGACCTTATTTGGAAATAAGAACTTTGCAGAAGTAATTAGTTAAGATGAGGTCACACTGGATTAGGGTGGGCCCTAAATCCAGATTGGTGTCCTTACAAGAAGGCTGTGTGCAGGCACGAACACACCCAGAGGAAAGGCAGCCACCTGAAGGTGGAGCAGAGTCTGGAGTGAAGCAGTCACACATCAAGGAACGCCAAGGATTGCCGGCAACCAGGATTCCAACCAAGGAAGGATTCTTCCCTAGAGCCTTGAGAAGGAGAATGGCCCTGCCGACACCTTGATTTCAAACCTCTAACCACAACTGTGAGAGAATAAATTTCTGTTGTTTCAAGCCAGTTTGTGATTACCCTAGGAAACGAATACAACCTCTCTTCCAGAGCAAGATATCTATTTAATACATTGTCCATGGAGCCTTTCCTTACGGAATCTGGTTGCTGTGACCTCTCTTCTTACTCACAACAAAGTACACTGCACTTGGCCTCTCCATGACTGATCATTTTCTTATCTTTTCAATGCCATGTCCCATTGGCCCCTCCCAATCTTAGTCCACTTTCTGTTACTTATAACAGATTACCTGAAACTGGGCATTTATAAAGAAAAGGAATTTATTTCTTACAGTTGTGGAGGCTGAGAAGCCCAAGGTCTAGAGGCCGTATCTGGTGAGGTCCCTCTTGGTGGTGGGGACTCCACAGAGTCTTGAGGTAGCACAGGCGAGGGGGCTGAGCGTGCTAATGTGCTGGGTTCAGATCTGTCTCGCTCTTCTTATCCAGCCACCAGTTGCACCCTCACGATAACCCTTTAATCTATTAATCCATGAATGGACCAATCCATTCAGGAGGGCAGAGCCAGCGTGATTTAATCACCTCTTAAAGGCTCCACCTCTCAATACTGCCACATTGGGGATTCAGTTTCAATATGAGTTTTAGAGGGAACAAATATTCAAAAAATAGCACTCCCTTCCCCATTTCCAAGCTGCCACACACAAATTGTTTTAGGCAAATCTGGCTACTTGACATTCCCAACCAGTCTCCATATTTCCCACCACTGTGCCTTTGGTCATGCTATTCTCTCTGTCTGGAATATTCTCTTCATTCCTACCTGTCAAATTCTAGTAAGACTTCAACACTTAAGCCAAATGGTACCAGCTCCATGAAACAGTCTTCTGTTTCCCACTAGAATTAATTTTTCCTTTATTTGTATATTATTTTTTCATTTACAATGTTCTATTTTGTTACCATGTTACTATACAAACTCCTAAGCTCCATAAGCTCCTTAAGGACAAGGGCTATCTTATTTATTTATTTTATCCCCAAGCATACATGCTGATTTTTCTTAATTCCTATGGCCTAAACTATGTATAAAAGTGTTTTGGGCATTAAATGTGGCCTTGTGTTATTTAATGGTTTCATATATGTATGTTTTAGCCTCTCAATGATATTTAAATTCCCCAGCACATGAGCCACACAGTTGGGCACCAAGAAAGCGTTCAATGAACTAGCTCTGAATAATATCCTCAAAGTTCAGAGTTTTAAAGGGCTCTTTGTTGACAAATCCTAAAGTCTCAGGTACTTATGAAAATAACATTTTCCAAAGTAAATGCTCAATAAACCAAGAATTTTCATCATTTTAACAATTAGATGCTTTCTGGAAAAGATATAAATATTATTCAGAAGTTTCGGTTCTTTTAGGCTTAGCTGAGTTCCCTGGAGTCTGTCCCATGCATGGTTAAGGGGTCAGCCAGAGATTTGGGCAGAATTTATGCACAGAATTTGGGGCTGTCTTGTCTACCTCTCTCCTTTCTGGGATTTTCCTCCTCACTTTCTAACTGTTCCAAACTCTGACCTCTGTAGGTTTGCTAGAAGCTGTGGATTTCTATGAGTTTTAACTGCCACATGTGACACAAATAGGATATGACCTTAAGCTAAAGGCCATAGAAGAATGGGAGACGCACCCACTGCCATTTCGTTCTTATAAGAGTAGACCTTGCTTTAGCTTCTGCCTGCTTTTTCTCATGTTCTGATGGCATCAGGTAGATGCTTTTTATATTTTATTCAATATTCATAGTTATCTGTGGGAGAGCTGGTTCAACAGGAAGTGCTTAGCCATTACAGAAAGCAGAAAATCTCTTCGTTAAAAATTTTGATGTTTTTTTTTAAATAAAATTTTTTTCCTGAACCCAAAGAATTAGAGTATTAAACAAAAGCCAAAGTCATAATCAGTTGTAAGCAGAGGAGAACTGATTTAAATCACTACTCAGGAAGTCTCAATTTCTTTTTTAATATGAAATTATTTACCTATTAGACCATCATTATGAATTAAGTGGGTACTGGGTAGCTCAGCCTTTTCATGCCTGCCACACTCCCCTCCTAAGCCCACTGGGAGGACATTAATATCAATAAAAAAATATGTAACGTCATGGACACACAACCACACGTATCCAACTCTAAATGTGCTGAAGTGTAATGTAACCTTTGTGAAGATGTCTTTTTTCTTTTTCCTGTTACAATTACAGCTTTCACTGGATATGCAGACTTCTTAGGGATATGGACGAGAGGGCACGCTGCACCACAGAGAGTGAAACTCCCCCCCCCGCCGGATCTTTTTAAAACATCTTTTTGCTCAAAGTCTCACTTCCTCTGACAGCTACCCAAATCTGTCTGTCCTCCTCTCAGGTCTCCTTTTCCAGTCCTAAGCAGCCCCCTTGCTATCTTCTGTTTTTTTCTTTTTCTTTTTAAAGGGGCAAAGTTCTTGATTGCTCCTAATCTGCAACTACGTCCATTTCTCTGCTCCTCGCAACAAAGGCAGAAGGGTGGAGCTGTGCAGCACAGTAATCTTCTTCCTCGTGGTGTGATGGGGGGGTGTGTGTGTGAGAGTGTGTAGCATGATTGTAAATACTTAACAACTTAATAGTTTTCTTCTGTCATATTTATATATTCAAATACATGTGGAGATAACAGGAAGGAAAGGGATGTGCTTCAGGATGGCAGAGTCTGAGTACTAACTATGCTCCAGGCATTTTATTTACACACATTATTTCTAATTCTCTCCATTTTTCAGATGAGGAAATTCAGGCTCAGAGCCACCGTTCATTCTCTTTCCACTCCAACACACAGCCTCAGGGGTATCTCTGACAGTAATGTAAAATGCATCAGAAAACATGAAGATATGTCTGGGAGTCTCGGGGGAGAAGAAATGGAGCAGAGGGTTGGGTTTTCTTGCGCTCAGTAGAGAAAATTGGGGGACTGGGGTGGTCGAGGGAAGAGGATTAAAGGCAGAGTTGTGCTTTATGGGGCAGGGGGACTCCCGGGATGGAAGAGGGTCTCGACCTTCATACTCTTCTAGCCCCTGTTCCATACGTGGTGGTCACATGGCCTCCTCTCTGTTCCTCGACACTCCAAGCTCATTTTTAAAGACAAATACACTCTGAGTGCTGACCTGGATAATTTATTTACTAAAGTTAATTAAAATAGATACTTTGGAAGTCTTGTAGGCAACTTCCATCTTCAAAGCCCTAGGTAACGCCATTTCAAGCATTAAACTACTTCTCTCAGTTTACCCATAAGCTAGAAAAGCGCTTTTGCATTTCCAAATATCTTGTCAATTTGCAGTGAGTTGGTTCAAAAGAAAAAGAAACCTCTGTTTTCTATACCTGTAGAAATGACTACTTTTAAAGTTATCATGTGAGTACAATTTAATGAATACTGATACTTAAGAAACTTGTGTTTTATGGTATGATATCCTTTCAAATCTAAATTTCCTGGCATAAATGTCTGGAATGGTTCAGCATTACACAGGGATGGCTGCTGGATATTTACCTTGGATCAGAGAGTGTGTGTGAAGAATATTACCTAGGAAATATATTACTGGAGGATTACAAAAAGCCTACTAAAAAAAATTTCTAGTTATACTATGTTCCAAACTCCATATATTAAGAAGCTATCATCTCAATTTCATGATGATAACTTTGAGTTAGGCAAAAATTGACAGCTAAAATTATCTTCCTATAGAGTTTGGGTGTTGTTTGATAAAAAGCAATTTGAAAAAAAAATCCATTTGAAATTCTAAATTAAATTTTAAAATGATGGTTTTTATGATCCCTGGTTTTAAGGAGGTTTCAAGGAACAGGACGGCATGAGAAACAAAAAGAAGAATGAACCAAGAAAGAAGATGGAAAAGGAGGCAAGGGGATGAGTAAGTTGCATCGCCGACTAAGGTGGTGACAACCGGCAAGGCAGGGAGAAATGCCACACCCAGGGAGAGAGCACAGCTGAACTTTATATCAAGCAGAGAGCATAGAGTCCTGGGAAAGGTTTAGTTTTAATAAATTCAATTTCCCTTATTACTGAGGCAGAGGCAGCTGAGATACATGAAAACTAACAGATAACTCAAACCTTATCACATTTCAACCTCCTCCAGTGCTTAAAACCTTTTACCTCAGATGTTAGCAAAATGTAACAAGTGGCCACGCTGACGATTTTTAAATAGCTATCCTCGGGCTTATTCTCCCACAGGTGGAGATTATGAACAAGATGGATGGGGAGGGAAGAAGAAAGCAAGCTAATGTTGGCTGAGTGCTAAGTACGTGTCAGGCACTGTGTTAAGCATCGTACATGTATTCTTTAATCGTCACAACAACCTTATCAGATAGGTACCGTCATCACGTCCATTTAACAGATGGGAAAATCAAAGCACACAGAAGGTAAGTAACTTGCTCAGCAAGTGACTTAACTAGGAATTGAACCCAAGTAGTTTAACTACAGAACCTGAATATATAATCGTGCCATACGGCATTTTCCAAAGTAACAAAAAACAGAGCTGGGTACGGTGGTTCACACCTATAATCCCAGCACTCTGGGAGGCTGAGGCAGTAGGACTGCTTGAGCTCAGGAGTTTGAGACAAACCTGAGCAAGAGCGAGACCCCGTCTCTACTAAAAATAGAAAAATTAGCTGGGTGTGGTGGTATGCACTTGTAGTCCCAGATACTCAGGAGGCTGGGGCAGGAGGATCGCTTGAGCCAAGGAGTTTGAGGTTCTCTCTGTAGTGTGAGCTACAGACGCCATTGCACTCTACCTGGAGTGACAGAGCAAGACACTGTCTCAAAAACAAAAAACAAAAACAACCCAACCAAGTTGACAGGATAAAAGGGATTGAAAGTGTATTGTCCTCTAATACCTGGCTGGTGCCTGGGAAATCTGTCAGGATATAGTGGTAGAAGTCCTGAGTCCTCTTCAGTGTTAGTCTCTGCAACCCACCATTATTTTTAAGGGGAAAAAAACCTACCTGAAACCATCCTTTCTTCTAAATTCAAGTTTGAATAAATTAAAGAATTAAAAATCTGCTTGGATTTTTGACATATTCATTACATTATATTAAAATTTCAATTAAATGTCAAATATTCGTTGAGGAGAACATTTCAGTAATTTGGTGGTTGAATCATGAAGCAATTACGAGCCCAACTTCTAAAGCAGTTTCCATAAAGAGAGTGTAATTTTTTTCAAAGTATGTATAAATATACACACATACCAATACTCCTTCTCTCTATCTATATAAGATATCTTCAAGCCAAGTTCCCATTTTTTCAGGTTCTATTTATATGCAACCAGTTCTAAGAATTCTCAGAAAAGGACAGGCCTATACTGTCCCCCAGCTAACATTTCTCAGAGCAAAAGCCTCATCCATTTTACAGGCATGACCTACTTACAGGGTTCAGATTCTGTGATAAGTGACATGCAAATCTAAGGACCTCTGATAGGTTGCAAATGAGATGAAATGAAAATAACCAAAATATTCAGAGTCATACACCTTAGGTTCTCTTTCCTATTTGCCATCTGTCCATGGCTCATTAGGTTCAAATCACATTTTTGTGAATAAAATCTAGAATTTAGGGACCTCTTCATGGGATACCTCTCCTGCTTCACAGCCCAAAGCAGGCCCAAATACAGGCCCAAAGCAGCAGCAAGTAGGGGATAGGGCTCCACTGTCAGCAGGCAAAACCCAGTGGGAAAGAACTCAACAGTGCTCACAGATGGGGACACCTCAGGCGCCCTTCCTTACTACTTTGGTGGCCCGTGTGGATGACTGGGAAAGGCTTTACAAAGCCCCCACAAGGCTCCCTGACATCCCCGGCAATAACGGCAAGCTCCTTACTTCCTCCCTTCCATTCAGCCCCATCCACTTCCATCTCCACTCACTGTCTACCTGAGTCCCTCTGCACGATGGGACGGGACTTGCCATACTTTTTCTAAATCAGTTTTAGAGCCCTCTTAACTTTCTACCCAGTGCGGTAATTCATCATAAACACATTCTATTCCTACTAAGCTGTAAACTCCCTTCAGGTGGGACTCACATCTAATTGCCCTTTCTGGAACTCATGGAACCTTGCCTGGTAGATGCTCAATAAATACTGAATTAGACAAATGGTCTTAGAGTCCAGTCGCTGAAAGTCCTATGCAGCTCAGTGGAAACTACAGGATTAGATGGGCACTGTATGAGCCTCAGAATGTTCATTCTGGGCTGGGGGCAGTGGCTCACACCTGTAATCCTAGCACTTTGGGAGGCCGAGGTGGGAAGAATGCTTGAGGCCAGGAGTTCAAGACCAGCCGGAGCAACAAAGCAAGACTCAATATCTATGAAAAAAATAAAAATAAAAAATTAGCCAGGCGTGGTGGTGCACACCCATAATCCCAGCTACTCAGGAGGCTGAGCCAGGAGGATCATGTAAACCCAAGAGTTTGAGGCTACAGTGAGTTATGATCACGCCACTGCACTCTAGCCCAGGTGACAGAGCGAGATCCTGTCTCAAAATAAATAAATAAATACATAAATTCATAAACAAATAAATGTTCATTTCTGGTACAATGTTAGAGTTGTTGGATCATTCCGCACATGCTCATAGTGCTTTCTGTAAGTCTGCTTTGCATACTCACCAGCGTCCCAAAGGTGAAGCAGTCCAATTAGGCAATGACTACTTATCTATCTATCTATTTATTTATTTATGACAGAGTCTTTCTCTGTTACCTCAGGTAGAGTGCAGTGGCACCATCATAGCTCACGGCAACCTCCAACTCCTGGGCTCAAGCATTCCTCCTGCATCAGCCTCCCAAGTAGCTGGGACTTGTACAGGTACCCATCACCACATCTGGTCAATTTTTTCTATTTTTGGTAGAGATAGGGTCTTATTTTTGCTCAGGCTGGTCTCAAACTCCTGACCTCAAGCAATCCTCCCGCTTTGGCCTCCCAGAGGGCTAGATTACAGGCGTGAGCCACCGCGCTGACCAGCAATGACTGTTTAAACACACATTAATCATGCATTAGGAGTCCTAAATTGAACAGCACAATACCCGGGAAAATACTTTGGACACAAGGCATCCATTACAAGCAGAAGTGATCTCTCACATCCTGCTGTGTACATATTTGGAAAGTAAGTACACTTCAGGGAGCTCTCTTTACTTAAAAAAATAAAAAGGATGAAAGATGAAAAGAAGACATTTGCATGCTACACGGAGACTCCATGGCTTGGGAAGAGTACTTGTCAGGTAGCCAGGGGCTTTGGAACTTGCGTTGGTCATTATGCCGGATGAGCTACTCAACATAAGAATGCCTCAGTTTCTCTAACTGCTTCCTTCTTCCTTCTTGGTGTGCAGGAAGGCTAGGGGATTGTTCTACACTGCATCTGGGCAGGCTCTGGTTACAAATTCAGGCTCACTGCTCCTGGCAGAGATACTGGCAGGTTGGTTCAGCCTCTGAAGAAACCCATTCCACTCTCTGGTCTATAGGCCATGTGTGCTAGACATGCTTCTGCAGAACAGGGAGACTAAAGGGCCGAAGGGAGGAGCAGAATATGACCAAGGAGGGACACGTGCCTCCTTTAATGAGACCCTAACCCCGATCTCATTTTCCTCAAGAAGAAGGACATCAGGTCATTGTCTGGGGAGGAAATTGGCTTCACGCTTTAAATGCATTCACATAGATGAACAGCCACGCTTAAACCACAGTAGGGTGAAAGCTGATGACAGGTCCTGGGGAATGGAGATTCTGCAGCCTCTCTCGGCTATCTCAGGGATGCTTAGACAAACACGAACACACACTCCTCAGGGCAGGGGTGCATTAAGAGAGACATCAGTGAGCTGCTTTTAACCTCAGTTTCACTTGCAGCTCCTAAGTGACACAGGCAGAGCACTGCCCTTCAGCGGATCTGAATCCCCAAAGTGAGCTCAGCTTGGGGCCTGGCATTCTGGGATGATGCAGGAAACTTTGACAATAGAGCACAGCTGGGACATCCTTACGGGTGACAGCAATCTCCAGATTCTCAAATGGTTTTCTCTAGCTGCCTCGCTCAGCTGTTTTAATAACCAGAGAGAGAAGCTGGGCGTTTAACAGTTGAATGCTTCCCCCACCATCATTTTGGTACTTTGATTACAGGCAAAGTGACACTGACTTTAACAATAGGGATAGTCTTTATTATAATGCCCTTCACATAAACAGAGGTTGATTAATCTTGGTTTCTTTCCTTTAAACATGGTATGAGACCAGATAACAAAATTCAGATGGGGCAGTCTGAAGATCTAGAGAAGAAAAGCACCTTTATAGTATGATTACATGCACAAGCATGCATAAGAAAAAAAGACCAGAAAGAAATAAGAGTACATGGTAATATCAGTGTACCAAGGTGCTGAAGTTAGGTCAAGGGAGTTTTTCTCTTAGTTTCTAAATGTTTTGTGATGTGATACCTTTTATAATGAAACATATTTTTTGTATTTGCAAAATTCATCTCTTTTGCTTTCATCATTATTTTTAATTGACATAATAATTGTACATATTTATGGGGTACAGTGTGGTATTTCAATACAGGCATACAACATGTAATGATCAAATCAGGGTGATTAGCATATTTATCACTTGAAACATTTCTTCGTGTTAGGAACATAAAATCTACTCTTCTAGCTACCTGAAAATATACAATAAATTGTTGTTAATTATAGTCACCCTGTAGTGCTACACAACACTAGAACTGTAATGAAAAATATTTTGTATTAATAAATAAAATGATTCATGGTGCTTTTAGACTTCAAATACTAAAAAGTTTGTGATCTGGATAATTAAAAACAGATTATTGAATTCTCCACACCAGATGAGATGTGTGTGAAAGCACCTCATACACAGAAAAGTGGTACAAATAAATTAGACAGTATAGCCCTTCAGTGCTTTTGAGTATTAGGCTGTTGTGTTAGCAAACTATTTAGACAGGCTCTTGTTTGTTGTGGTGACTGACAGTCAGTAAGGCTGAAGAGACAATTCACATGCCATCAACCAAAAACATCCTTATACTAAAAAAAGGACTTGCCCACTGCTGCTTTGAAAATAAAGGAAGAATAACTCATGTCAAATTCTACTCTGGCCAGGACTCTTCCTCATCTCGGGTGGGAGGCTAAACTTGCTAAGGGGCACATCCTTCTGGGCCCCAGTCTGTATGTGCATCTGTGTGTGTATGTGTTTCAGAGTCGCCATGTGGCCAAATTGCCACAGTGTGTCCCATCTAAGCTGAACAAGTGGCTCTCCCAGGAGGGGCAAAAATCAAACAACAATCTGCTCAGCACAGCAAGCAACTTCCTCATCAGGTGGGAAAATCTGGACCTGCCCCATGCTAACTTTTTATCGTGTCCCACATAAGCAAATGCTGTACTAACTATATATTCCAAATACATCATATCAGGGAGCCAAAGCAATACCAGCATATATGCTCAGGCATATATATATATATGTTCTGTTATATGGATTATAGTTAACTGGAATAAAATGAATATTCTCTGCCACAATTCAATTGTTCTTTATACAGTTTTTTTAATGAGATTCCGCCCAGTGTCACAGCAGTACTTATGTAATTACTCTATATAACTCTGCCAGCAAGGAGGGAATGAAATCTCCTTATCAGGGTATTGCAAACCAGTAACACCTCAGCAGACTGTCTCTCTCCGTGCACTGCTGCATTTTGGATAGCCTGGGACACGGCCATCATGCAGAGAGAACACTTGGGTGATCGAGGCTTTGGCACTGCAGACTCACTGCCAGGAATGAGCTGCCCTTTCTTGAGATTTCTCAAGAAAACATTATATGAAGAGAAAGGGAGCCTGCAGCTTCTGAGCCGGGTCCTCTTTAATTGGGGTGGTCAAAGGGGCAGTGCGCAGCCATACATGCGGCCAGCCTGCAGCCTTGGTCAGAGGCTGCTGAAGCCCTGGAACAATCCGTCCAGGAAGGGAAGGGAGCAGGAGAAGAGGGGGATGGAGAAGAAAGCAGTTTGTTTGGTTTCTTGAGAAAAACTGTAGGTCAACAGAAAGCAGCGTAAAAGAAAAAAGGACAGCTGAGAAAGAGGTTAAATCTGGTCTGGAGACGTTATCTACTAATAAATTAGTAAGATAGGCCTCTGCTCCCCACTGCTGAGGGGCCCCAGAACTCAGGGGCTAGACCTTGGAAAGTTCCACTGAGGATCTGTCCTGGAGTCCTAAGGTCCTAAGAATGACTTTCTTCTGTTTTTTTTGTTTTTATTTTTTATTAAGAGAAGGGGTCTCACTCTGTCACCCAGGCTGGAGTGCAGTGGTGGGGTCATAGTTCACTGCAGCCTGGAACTCCTTAGCTCAAGCGATCCTCCTGCCTCAGCTTCCTGAGTAGCTGGGACTATGGGCACGTGGCACTGCCAACTGATTTTTTAATTGTTTTAGAGATGAGGTTTTGCTGTGTTGCCCAGGCTAGTCTCAAACGCCTGGGCTCAAGCAATCCTCCTGCTTCAGCCTCCCAAAGTGCTGGGATTATAGGTACAAGCCACTGTGCCTGCCCAGTGATTTTCTCCTCTACTGGCAATTCTGCTTTAGAAAGTAGGAAGAGCCCAGGGCTGCCCCCAGGGGCTATGAAATCCAAGACCACAGCTCAAGGACTTCCCCAATTCCCACTACCCAGTGAAGGAATTCCATCAGCACAGTCTTGGTATCTGCTAAAGAGTTCTCAGAGCTTCCCCAGAGGAGCAAAATTACACAGAATCTGCATGGTAGAAAGAACGTGGGGGAGAGGACAGGGCCATTGTATCACAAAGTCCTTGCTGGCTGCTTTCCAGGTGTCTCTCTGGTAGCATCCTCCTCCCTCAAGCAAGGCTCAATCCTTGAGTGGTGGAGACAGGCAGGGGAGGGGGCAGAATTAGGAAGCAAGTGTTTGCTCCTATTACACAACCAAAAGATCAACAATGAGAAAAGAAGACTTGGTCAGACAGCAATAGGAAAACACAAGTGGAGAATTATTACTCTTATGGCCTGCATTACAGACATTGCTCTATATGGCCGACTTCCACAGACCACACTGCCCACTAAGCCTTGTAGATCCTTCTTTGCTCTGTATCCCACCTGCCCCTCACAACTGCTTCCCTCGCAACAACAAACACCTCACACCCTAGCTATAATTTACACCTCTTGTGTAAACAGAAAGAGTGCCTAGCAAATTTCCACATTGTGCCTTTCATGTGTTACCTCCACGGGTGGTATTATTTGCACTTAGATGTGTCAACAATAAGATTCCAGTAATAACAATACTTAGCACATTTTAACCCTTCAAAGGGTATTCTCAGCTACTATGTGATTTTACAGCTTTAGACACAAAATTCACAGAGACCAGCAGGATGGGTATTCTTTCTATTTTATAAATGAGGAAAAAAATAACTCCCAGATGTTACATGACTTGCCTAGAGTTTATGGGACAGTTGAAACTGGTTCCAGGTTTCTTGATCCTTACTCAAGGACTCATTCTCTGAAAAAGTCCTGTGCTACCTGAGTGGAATGACCATCACGGAAGAAATTTGACAGAACTGAGCTGCACGTGAAGGAGAGAAAGCTGCTTGGCCAAGCCTCGTCAGTGTCCAGACTGAATTAAGTATCATTAGGAAAAGGGCTACTCAGTTTGTATACTTTCATCCCTTCCCGCTCTCATGCTGTCACTCGGGACTGGCACAGAACCACACAGACTGTGATCCAGGGCCGCCTGCTGGGCCAGAGATGCCTCTGCCTGTTCACTTACCCAGGAGGAGGAGGCCTGCCGGAGGGCCGAGGCCCAAAGCAGATGGGCAAGCTCATCGCTGCACTTGGTACTGTCCCTGCCCACCGAGGAGCAGTGAGACAGTGGCTCAAAGGTTATGTTCATAGACTCCAAATGATTCAGTTGACCCTGTGTGCTTCCCTACCCCCAATACAGGAGCTGAGTGAGAGGACAAAGTGAGAGCTGGGTGGCCAAAGTAAGATGAGTAATACTAACGGGTAGGCATGAGAATGACTCAACCAAAGATAAATGGGGTTGCTTGTTACTTACCCAACACCATCTCAAAATGTGTAGGTGATAGTGGGGGAGGGGAGGGTTGACTCATCCTAGTTTGCCATGTCTGAACGAGAACTATGACATTTTATTTAGCATTTCTGTAGCATCTCTTTCTACAGAGCTTGGTACTTGCCACATCCACCTTCTCTTAACTTGATGAAATATCCTTGTCTAACAGGGGATGAGAGGGAGCAGTCCATGCCCTTTAATAAGACTGTCCCCATCGTCCCTCAAGGCCTAAGATAAAATTTACTTTTCTTCTTGAAGTCTTTTCTGATTCCTTCCAACTAGCTATGATATTTTTCCTCCTTTAAATGCACAAAGCATTCATCTCTAAACTCATGTCTTTTTTGTACAGTCAACTCATTTCTCACAGCCTTTCGGATTATGTTCCTTGGGGGGTGGGGACTGGGTCCCACTCATTGTTTACACTGCCCCCCCCCCAAGCCCTGGTGATAATGTCCTGACCATGGTGAGTAATCTATAAATACCGGTTAACCAGACGTGATTATTTTATTCCTGCACTCTGTGGCAGGGCCTCTCACAGTATTCCCTGGTGTTCCTCTAGATAGTGCTGACCACAGCTTGGTGGGGGGTGTACCCATCTTGCAGGAGAAGCACAACCTTCATCTCTGAGGGGTGTGGTATAAGGAAAGTGGGAAAAACTGGCTGGGGGGTCAGAGGTTTCTCCTAGTTCTAAAACTCTATAATTCTCAAATCTTAACTAAATGAACAGAAGAGGTCAGTAAATTTGGAAGGAAAATAATATTAAATACTGAAATAATAAATAAATGAAAAGGGAGTCAGCGATATTGTAGGCCCAGGCAAAATACCAAATATTCAGAGAAGGTTTCTGGGGATGATATAATTTAAGCTGCTCTATGAATAATGGAAGAACATTTCTTAGATAAAGCGGGGTATCTCTAGTATAACAGGGTTAGGTTTAGGAAATGACTTGAAATGACACTGAATGAATCTATATTGAATAAATCTGACAAGGAGAGTCCAGTAAGGGCCATGAGATCATCAAAACAAGTGACAATCTCAAGAGACAGTGAGCTCAAAGATGCTCTGTGACCATGTGTGTGTATGCAGGTAGATGTGATATATTCCTTTTTCATTTTTCCTTTCATTAAGTTTTTAAAGTTTTTATTTTATTTTTATTATTATTATTTATTTATTTTTTTTTTGAGACAGAGTCTCACTCTGCTGCCCAGGCTAGAGTGAGTGCCGTGGCGTCAGCCTAGCTCACAGCAACCTCAAACTCCTGGGCTCAAGCGATCCTACTGCCTCAGCCTCCCGAGTAGCTGGGACTACAGGCATGCGCCACCATGCCCGGCTAATTTTTTTTTTCTATATATTTTTAGTTGACCAATTATTTCTTTCTATTTTAAGTAGAGACGGGGTCTCGCTCTTGCTCAGGCTGGTTTCGAACTCCTGACCTTGAGCAATCCGCCCGCCTCGGCCTCCCAGAGTGCTAGGATTACAGGCATGAGCCACCGCACCCGGCCTAGTATCACATTTTGATCATACTCAAGGGTTAGTCTTTTTTTGGTCTTAGTTTATTTTATTATATTTTTTGAAGTGGAGTCTCAATGTGTTGCCCAGGCTTGGTCTTGTAGCTGCAATTACAGGTGTACACCAGCACACTGGACTAATTTTAATTTTTGTTAGATGCATCCTAATTCTGCTAATTATTACAAGCGATAAGAGCATTAGGCAATTAATTACTCAATTCTAACTCTAGAAGAAAAATAGAAGGGATAAGTATTGTTATGGAAATCTTCTGATTCCTTTTGGAGCAAATGAATACCTTCATTCCCTTGTTTTTTATTTTTTTTAATTTTTATCTATCTATCTATCTATCTATCTATCTATCTATCTATTTATTTATTTATGTTTGAGACAGAGTCTCGCTCTGTTATCCCACCGGAGTGCAGTGGCATCATCATAGCTCACTGCAACCTCAAAATCCTGAGCTCAAGTGATCCTCCTGCCTCAGTCTCCTGAGTAGCTGGGACTAAAGGCATGAGCTAGCACGCTCAGCCACATTGTTGTTTATAGACATAATGTCATTGCACATTTAATAGACTACAGTATACACATAACTTTATATGCACCGGGAAACCCAAAAAAAACATTCATGTGACTTGCACTATTACGATATTCACTTTATTGTGGTGATCTGGAACTGAATCTGCAGTATCTCCAAGGTACGCCTGTATCTCTTACCTAATCCTTCAAAAACATCCATACCTTTACAGACAAGGAAAATGAAGATAGATAAAATTAAGTGATTTGTCCAATATTCAGTAAACTGTGATGTAAACAAATGGCTTTGTTATTCCATTTGTAGAGTACAGAGTAGATTTAGTATAATCTCAAGGGCCCTAGGATTTTCTAAATGGTAAATGAGCATTGGCTTCAACTTAAAGTCACCAGCTACATTAGCCCCTAAGAAGAGAGTTGGCTTGTCCTTTGAAGCTTTGAACCCAAGCACTGACTTCTCCCTACCTATGACATTTCTAGACAGCATCTTCTAATATAAAGCTGTTTCATCTATGTTGAAATTCTTTTGTTTAGCGTAGCCACCTTCATCAATTATCTTAGCCACACCTTCTGGATAACTTGCTGCAGCTTCTCCATTGCACTTGCTGCTTCACTTTGCACTTTTATGTTATGGAGATGGCTTCTTTCTTCAAACCTCATGAACCAACCTCTGCTAGCTTCAAACTTTTCTTCTGTAGCTTCCTCACATCTCTCAGCCTTCACAGAAATGAAGAGAGTTAGGGCACTGCCCTGAATTAGATTTTGGCTTAAGGGAATGTTGTGGCTAATTTGATCTACCCATCCCACTAAAACTTTTCTCCGTATCAACAATAAGGTTGTTTTGCTTTCTTATCATTCATGTGTTCACTGGAACAGCACTCTTAATTTCCTTTAAGAACTTTTCCTTTGCATATACAACGTGGCTAAATGTTTGGCACAAAAGGCCTAGCTTTTGGCCTATCTTGCCTTTCAACATGCCTTCCTCACTAAGCTCCCTAGGCTTAATCATTCTTAGCTTTTGATTTAAAGTGAGAGATGTGCAACTCTTCCTTTCACTTGAACACTTACAGGCCATTGTAGGGTTAATAATTGGCCTAATATTTTTGTGTCTCAGGGATTAGAAAAGAATGAAGAGAGGGAGAGAGATGGTGAATGACCAGGGGGGTGGTGCAGTCAGAATACACACAACATTTATTAATTATATTTGCCATCTTTGGGCATGGTTCATGGTTCCCTAAAATAATTACAATAGTAACATCAAAGATCACTGATCACAGATCACCATAACAAATATGATAAAAAATGTTTGCAATATTGCAAGAATTACCAAAATATGACACGGAGACACAAAATGAGCACATGCTGTTGGAAAAATGGTGCTTGATGCAAGGTTGCCAGAAACCTTCAATTTGTTAAAAACACTTTTCTCTGCAAAGTGCAAAGAAGCGAAGTGTGATAAAATGAGGTATGCCTGTGTATATATATGTATGTATATAAAAAAGATATTAGTAATATGTAATATAATTAATAACATGTTTAATATATAATTAATGATTTATAATGTGTAATATGTTAGATAGATATCATACACACACAGTTGATTTTCACATGCTTTATAAAGTCACTGCAAATACTGAATTAGGAAACATTGAACCATTGCTCCTAAGAGAAATACAGGGTTAGGTTCCAATGAGCCTCGAGTCACAATATTTTCATGAACAGGTCAATATATAATATTGGTTTATGTGTGTCTTTGTTTAAAGGAGTCTTATTTAATATATGTTATGAATTCTGAACTCATAGTCAACACCACTACAGCATACCTGTATAATTCATTCCTGACTAAAGATTATCTAACATAGGTATTTTCTCAAGAGGGAGAAAAGCTTTCTTGCACTTAGGAACACTGGACAACACTTCAGCACTACTTTTGTGGGCCATTTTGAACAGTTAAATCAGCAGCAAAAGGTACAAGAATGAGAAAAACAAGACACAAAATAGACTATGAAAAGGACACATATTTATATCAGAGACCTGAAACAAGAAGGCAGAGTCACTTCATTTGACCTCAGCTGAGAACATGTGTGTCAGGTGATTTAATCTTTTCACAGCTCTACAGATGTTTTCAAATGACCACAAAAGCACTGTGAGTACTGATTTTGGGGTTACAAATAAATTTTAGTGAGTAGGCGAATTTGCAAATATGGAATACCACGAACAATGAGGATCAACACATACATACATACACAGATACACATACATGGCATAATAGTACACATTCAACTAATGCTTCTCTTCCTGCTTTAAAAACATAATCTTAGAACTAACACTGAAACAGTAATTACTGAAGACTGGAACCCACCATAGGTATAAACATAGAAAATAAGTTTGCACAAAAAATTTCTAAAACAGTGTGGTTAATGATTACATAAATTCTGGTTTTCCTTCAAGATTTATTTTCCTCAGATTATAAAATTTGCAAAACTAAAAATTCTTGCTTGTATTTTTATTGAGAACTACAGGTGCCAAGTGTAAATTTATATTTTAAAAACATAACAGAGCATAACTGCGATGATGGGTTACTTTGCCCACCATGGGAAAAGTACTGCTGTTAACCAGTAACAAATGAGAAAGTACATGTGAGAACACTTTGAATACTGTAAAACACTACTAAAATTTAAGGTGATAGTAAGATGATAGTAATCTTTGATCCTGGCAAAGTTCTCTAGGATGTAATAGATACTTTCTTTCCATGACTTTAAGTAAAATAGTAACAAACTAGAAACAAACATTCCAGGCTAAAGGGAAGAACACTCATCCCATTTGGCACAAAGCCAGTAGGATAACAGCACTGTTACACATTAGCCATTTCAAAATGAGGTTAGTAGGTAACAGCAGAGTCTTAAATATGCTGTAGTTCATTTCCACAGATATTTAAATAACATTTTAGGAAGTAGAATATGTTAGCCCACTATAGACAATATTCAGAACTGTTACTTGCATACCTAGGCAGGTTCCAACAAAATCCCACTCTTCAGAGCTGGAGCCAAAGGTATTGGACCGAAAAGTATCAACACTGGGCAATTTTAGTGCAATGTAACACTCAATAACACAGACATTATGAAATTACACCTATACTCTAATTACCTATCTTTGAACCCATACGTTAAGGTGAAAGGTGAGTTCTAGGTTCCTAATCATAAATATTAATTGTCATCTGTGATATTCCATGTTTGTAACATGTGACAGTCTGGATCTCAATCCAAGGTTTCAAGTTAATTGAAAATAAGCCCACATAAATAAGGATAAAACAGAAAATGAAGTAAACCAAGAATTCAATATCTATAATAATTCTTGCAGTGTTGGAAACTGTTAAGTTAGTAACATTTGGGGACACTAAAATTTATGATAATTAGCATTTCAAAAGAATCTTAAAATCTTAAACTATACTGGGAGGACTACTCACCCATTGTACATAGATACCATACCGAAGCACAAAGTTTTTTGGATGATTTCATTTTAGCCACTGTAAAATGATTGAGAAGCAGCATACAAAAACACCTGTAAGTATGTTCAAGTACAGGCATGACTCACCATGCCTGGCCAGGATTTTTTTTTTAAATCATGATTATATGAACAAAATTCTTAGGCAGGGGAAAAGACACCTTTCATGAAAATTTTAAAGTAATATTTGTTAAGGATGAATGCATCTGCCTTTAAATTTCATTTTGTTACCTTAAGAATTCCTTAACTATTTTTATTTTATTTTACTTTATTTTTATTTTTTTTTTTTTGAGACAGAGTCTCACTGTGTTGCCCGGGCTAGAGTAGTGCCGTGGCGTCAGCCTAGCTCACAGTAACCTCAAGCTCCTGGGCTCAAGCAATCCTTCTGCCTCAGCCTCCTGAGTAGCTGGGACTACAGGCATGCACCACCATGCCTGGCTCATTTTTTCTATATATATCTTTAGTTGTCCAATTAATTTCTTTCTATTTATAGTAGAGACGGGGGTCTCACTCTTGCTCAGGCTGGTTTCAAACTTCTGACCTTGAGCGATCCCCCAACCTCGGCCTTTCAGGGTGCTAGGATTACAAGCGTGAGGCACCGCGCCTGGCCTATTTTTAGAATTATAAGAGACACATACCTGTCTTTTCAATTTTTTATTTTGAAAGTATTTTAAACTTACAGAAAAACTACAAAGAGTATAGAGTTTTTGTATAACCTTTACTCAGTTTCCCCTAATATTTTAACATCTTACATAAGCACAGTACAGTTATGAAAACCAGGAAATCTATATCTATACAATATAATTAATCTATAGGCCTCATTTGAATTTTATCAATTTTCCCACTAATGTCCTTTTTCTGGTCAAAGATTCAATCCAGAATCCCACAAACTGTCATGTTTCTTTAGACTCCTCCAACATGTGATAGTTCCTGAATCTTATTTTTCACAACTTTGAGACTTTTTTAAAGTACTGGGGTAAGTTATTTTATATAATGTTCCTCAGTTGGAGTTTGTCTGTGTTTTCTCATGATTAGATTGAAATTATGCTTTTCTGGCAAGAATACCATAGAGGTGATACTGGGTCCTTTTCAGTGCATTGTATCAGGAGGCTTCTGAGATGTGTTAAATAAAATCATGGATGTGTTAAATAACTGAGCTCCTACAATAGGCTCCAGTTTCTGCTTTCTTCAGTGTCTTCTGCCTTTAAAGCCCACTTCCTCTGCTCAGTTTATCATAGCGCCTTTATCAATCTTTAGATTGGACGATGCCAAAATCATGAATTACTATGAAAGTCAATTAGATTTTTTAATTCAATTTGTTTAAATTTTGTCTTTTGATAGATGTCAATGTGTCACACAGAGTGATATCTACAGGTTTCTCCACTGTAATTGAGGTTTCCCTTTGTAATTAAGTACCTTATGGAGAAGATATTTTGAGATTATGCAAATATTCTGTTTCTTACACACTTTCACCCACTACTTTTAGCATCCACTGATTGGTTCTTGTCTGCAGCAAGAACCTGCTGTAGTGTTTGCCTAATGATGATATTCTATCTTAAATCACTCCTTCTATATTAACTGGAATTCTATTGTTAAAAAAGAGTTGTCCCCCAACTTTACTGTGAATGTGAAACTGCTCTAAAAAATAAAAATGTATTAATTAAAAAAATAAAATAAAAAGAAGAGCTGTCCATTCTCCCTTGCTTATGTTAGTATGGACTCATACATATTTATTTTATTCTATGGATCTAATTCAATACTATCATTATTTATTTTGTCTCAGTTTTGACCAACAGAACTATCTCTTTGAGCTGACTATATCTTTCCATATGCCCCCATCATTTTTTTGAGTACTTCCTTACCTGGTACCATTAAACTTTCCAGGTTCATATTGATTTTCCCTGCCCTAATCCTGGAATCATTTCCCCAGGGTTGCTTTAATTGGAGAATGTTATTTAGAAACCAACTCGGTACAGCAATGCAGTCATTGCTACTGGTATTGCTAATTCTAGCTCCTCTACAATTAGTAACATTAGTCCATTAACTGTGGACACAGTTAGGAAGCTATGTCTCATTATCCATAATATTTTTACTTATTTGTTCAGTACAAGTATACATTTAAAGTAAATTGCTAATGGAAATTCAGAATTGCTAACCCATGTACCTATGAGAAAGAAACCTACTATCTAAAGTACAATATTTGTGGATATTTAATTTTGTCTTTAGCCTTACAGTTTTCCCAAGTAACGCAGGCTAATTCTTACCTTTCCCAATATCTTCAGTGTGATTATCCATTTATAATACAATTAGATTAATCTGTTATTGTTTATATACCTTTTGCAGTCCTCCCTACATCCTGGCTGACCTATATGATTTATTTTTGAGATTGCACACCTGTTCCAATGAACATTTAAGAAGAGTACTTTGTTCCTTTGGCTAATAAATGGGAATGGGAAGAAAATGCAGTATCTCCTTGACAAAGAAACATTCCCACTGTTCCTGATGGTAATGAATCAATTCAAGACATTCCAGACATGTCCAGACATAGGACACTCCATCCTCAGTGTCCTAAAATGATAATATAAAACAAAGTAGATAAAGAGATAAAAGAATTTTCAAAAATACTTATACAACCATTGTTTAATGCTTTACCCTGTGTTCCAAGATAGCTCAAGTGGAATGTGAAATAAAAACATGGGTAGTCTTCCTGTTTCCTTGTAAGTCCTACGCCCTATTTCCTGCTTCTTTCAAATCTCAAAGATAGACGACTGATCACAGTGTCTAGAAATACCTCATAAAATTAATACTAATGCTTATAAGAATTTGAGTTTTTATTTATTTTTAAAACATTTGTTGCCTGACTTCTTGGTACCAGGCACAGTGCTAACTGCTTTATGAACATTTATCTAACTAAATGACAGTTTTGAGGAAGATCCATTCACTATGCTATGGTTCACATTAATTTGTTTCATCTTTAGATTTTATACACCATTGTGCCAGTACAGTCAACATCTAGTGATAATGAAAAGCTAATAGCAAAAATTTGTCAAGATCAATCTTTTATGAGAAGAAATTTAAACTACTGATGCAGTTAGGTCAATATTTGATAGTGAGAGCTAAGAAGCAATCATAGTCTGGATAAAGGATATGTTTGAAAAGAAAAAAAAAAGCAACAATAGATATATGGTATCTGTGAGGAAACGAGAATATGAAATTGTTTTGCCACCTAAAACTGCAAAGGTAAAAAGCACTTCATAGAAAGCACAGGTCTTTTATTTATTTTTATTTATTCACTTTTTTAGAGACAAGGTCTCGCTCTGTCACCGAAGCTGGAGTACAGTAGCACAATCATAGCTCACTGCAGTCTTGAACTAGAGAGGCTCAAGTGATCCTTCTGCCTCAGCCTCCCAAGTAGCTGGGATTACAGGAGTTAGCCACCACAGTTGGTCAAAAGGTATAGGTCTTTTAGCATTTTACTCAATATCGCAGACATGATTATTGTCAGTTATACATTATTTTATACAATAGATTCTGTTTTTCTCAATCCCCTGTTTTCTTTATGAAATCCTGAGTTAAAAGAATTTATGAAGAATAAAATGTAAATACAGTATTATTAATGAAAAGTACCTGAACTAGATAGATCACATCAACATTTACAATAACCAATGAGGTGCCCAAAATGGACAGAACAAATATGAGCATGAAGAATAATGCCTGAACAGGGACTGCTCTGGTATACTAACCCAGGCTTCAATCGCTCCTAATAACCAGACAATTACAGCATCACTATAGCTTTAAGTTTATTAGGCCATTCTTGCTGTCCCTGCATAGCAGCCAAGGCACAGTAGTGATAAAGTGAAACACGTGAACCAAGACACAGGCTCCAGCACATACCTGTTCCTGTCTTGGAATGACACCATTACCCAAAAAGCTTGCCTATCTCTAGCACAGAGGTAGGTTTATTCACTGATGCTTGACTCTGTATAGTTTCCCTTAAAACAGTTTAAAACTATAATGGGTAAGTTAACTGTACCTAGAGAGCAATTTTAATATGCTAAAAATATTCCACACTCATGAAACTATGTTCACTTTCCAAAAAACTTTAACAGTGGATTTCCTGTTCTGGCCTAGTTCTTTTTTTTTTTTTGAAACAGTGTCTCACTGTGTCACACCAGCTAAAATGCAGTGGCATCACTGCAGCTCAATGCAACCTCAAATTCCTGGCTCCAACCTCAAACTCCTGGGCTCAAATGATCCTCCTGCCTCAGCCTCCCAAGTAGCTGGGACTACAGGTGCATGCCACCACACTTGACTAGTTCTTAAACTTTTTGTAGATATGGGGTCTCACTCTTGCTCAGGCTGGTCTTGGACTCCTGAGCTCAAGGGATCCTCCAGCCTCGGCCTCCCAGAGTACTAGGGTTATAGGCATGAGCCACTGTGCCTGGCCTGGCCTGGTTCTTAAATTCCTATTAAACAATTTATTACTGTGCCAATGGTTACCAGCATAATCAATTTCCTTAAACCCAGGTTACAACTAGGGGTCCTTCTGACAAGGATCTACAAAAAGTCTACCAAGGATCCTCTGAAAAATAAGTTTCTTCCCCTGTCATAGACTACAAAGAAATTATATTAATTCTCATTGGAATGAATTGCTCACAGCCCCAAGAGATCACAACTTGTCTGGAACCCAGAAAGAAGGCAATGGTGTTCTATGAAACATAAACCAAGGAACCCTATCACATCCTTTCTTATTCCTATTTCCTGCCTATATTAGTCAACCACTTATGCTGAATATGATGAATTAGAAAGAAAAGTAAAGATAGGGCAACCCACAATTCCTTTTCCTCTCAGTCCTTCCTTACTCATCAGTAAGTAGAAGGTAGAATGTTGCTAGACTATGTACATATCATGAAGTAAAATAAAAACAACTGAGGCCAGGTGTGGTAGGTCAAGCCTGCAATCCCAGCACTTTCAGAGGCCGAGGCAGGAGGCTCACTTGAGGCCAAGAGTTTGAGATCAGCCTGGGCAACATAGTGAGACCCTGTCTCCACAAAATAGTGAAAAAAATTTAGCCAGGCATGGTGGCATGTGCCTATAGTCCCAGCAACTCAGGAGGCTGAGCGGGGAGGATTGCTTGAGCTCAGGAGTTCAAGGCTACAGTGAGCTAAGATCATGCCACTGTACTCTGGCCTGGGTAACAGAGCAAGACCCTGTCTCTTAAAAAAAAAACAAAAACAAAAAGCCTGAGTTAGTTTTGTACAGTGTTTCTACTGTTCTAGTAAGAATAAACTACACATGCAAATGAGCTATAAAATATGATTGCACACTTTCTTTCTTTTTTTTTTTTTTTTTTTGCCCTCAGAGACAGGGTCTTATTACGACACTCAGACTGAAGTAGAACAGCATGATCATAGCTCACTACAGCCTTGAACTCTTTTTTTGGGTGGTGCGGGGGGAGCTGATAGGTATTATCATTTTGTAACATTAACCAGATGCATATGTAAATCAATATTTAACAAATGTATCCGAATTTTACAAAGACTAGTTAGTAAGAAGGAACATTTATGTCTATTATAATTGTGCTGCAAACCTCGATTACTTTATCTTTACATAACCTCAAATAACATGATAGGTTACAGTGATTAACTTGAAAAAGCAAATGTAATAAAATAAAAAACATTGCCTCATTTATAACTGTGCAGAAATTTGAATACTTATATGGATTAAAATGCATTATGCTATATTTCCATTTTATATTATGATGTAATCAACCTCGAACCCTTGAGCTGAAGCCATCCTCTTACCTCAGCCTCCCAAGTTGCTGGGACTGCAGGCATACGCCACCATGCTCAGCTCCTTTTTTTCTTTTTGTAGAGACAAGGTCTGGCTATGTTGCCCAGGCTGGTCTTGAACTCTTGGGCTCAAACGATCCCCCTGCCTTGGCCACCCAAAGTGCTGGGATTACAGGTATGAGGAACTGTGCCTGGCTGATTGTATAATTTCTTTCTTTCCTTCAATTTTTTTTCTTTTTTTGGAGACAGGATCTCACTCTATCACCTGGGGTAGAGTGCAGCGGCATCATCACAGCTCACAGCAACCTCAAACTCCTAGGCTCAAACAATCCGGCTGCCTCAGCCTCCTGAGTAGCTGGGACTACAGGCGTGAACCACCATGCCAGGCTAATTTTTTAATTTTTCATAGAGACGGGTCCCGCTCTTTCTCAGGCTGGTCTCAAAACTCCTGGCCTCAAGCGATCCTCCTATTTCGGCCACCCAAAGTGTTAGGATTATAGGCATGAGCCACCTCGCCCCGTCTGTTGTTTCCATAAATGAGTTAAATTTTTATTTGCATTTTATTTTTTTTTCTCACCGCCATTCTATCTGTTGATTCTATTTGCATTTTAAATGGGCATTGCAATGTATAGAGAGATCAACAGTAAAATTCATACTAATGATTTAAAGTTTTAATTTTTCTTTGCCTAGAATGACATTACATAATTTTTTTAAAATATGACAAGTCAAAGGAAAGACCATGACGAAAGAAAAAAAGCTGTATATTTAACAATACTTTTTTCTTGCCTCTCAAACAAGGAGGACTACATTTCCATTTTGTCCTAGGACCCACAAATTATGCAGCCACCCAGCCAACACTCAACTTTTACTTGTCTGGACTTATAATGAATGAATAAAAATATGATAACAGAGGAAATAACAGAACAGTTAAACAGCTCTAGCTACTATACCTGATTTTCTTTTCAGGCTTCAGAACCACAAAACTTCATTAGTGTCCAATTTACGGTATAATAAGAAAGAGCTGGTGACCAATGCTCTAAATAGAGTTCAAAACGTATCCAGACATAGTCTGACATAATAAAAGGTAGCAAGGGAGAGAAGGAGACAGTCTTTGACAAAGCTTAAGTCACTAGTCTTTTGCTAATTTATTCATACTATTATAAAAACAAATCTTGGCCAAAAGTTCATACAAGCAGTTCTGTAAAATATACATATGGTAAATTAATACAGCCATTATAGAAAACAATAGAGAGGTTCCTCAAAAAAATAAAAATAGAGTTACCATATGATACAGCAATTCTGCTTCTAGGTATATATCCAAAGGATTTGAAATCAGTATGTTAAAGAGACTTCCATAATTCCCATGTTTATTGCAACATTATTCACAATAACCAAGTTGTGGAATCAATTAAAATTGATTACTTTAACTTCGAAAATAGTTATATTTGTTTATAATTCCTTCTCAAATAATATATCTATGAAATATAAATACCAAATTTTTTACAAATGACAATATTTTCCAGAATAAAAAAATTTAGTGAGAAGAGAGATTTGTGCTTTGCATTCTTACAAATCTCTTTAATAAACTTGGTGCGGTGGCTAACACCTGGTTGTGGCTCATGCCTTAGCACTTTGGGAGGCTGAGGCAGGAGGATTGCTTGAGGTCAAGAGTTGAAGACTAGCCTGAACAATAGTGAGACCTCTGTCTCTACTAAAAATGGAAAAATTAGCCAG
Source organism: Lepilemur ruficaudatus (assembly GCA_963574885.1). NCBI lineage: Eukaryota > Metazoa > Chordata > Mammalia > Primates > Lepilemuridae > Lepilemur > Lepilemur ruficaudatus. The sequence goes on from CAUYRT010030937.1 coordinate 27,911, forward strand.
GCATTGTGGTGCATGCCTGCAGTCCCAACTACTCAGAAGGCTGAGGCAGGAGGATCACTTGAGCCCAGGAGTTTGATGTTGCTGTGAGCTAGGCTGATGCCATGACTCTGTAGCATGGGTGACAGAGCAAAACTCTATATTTAAAAAGAAAAAAGAAAATCTCTTTAATGTTTGGCTTAATAGAAAACAGCCAGATTCTCATTTGTTTCTATATTCAATCTGTTGTGATATGCTATTACGGTTGAAGTATATGAAGAAAATCCAGCTTTATATAGATACGTAGCTGTAAAAAGTAGTATTTTAATAGTCTTTCAGGTATTTGTGGATATTCTTTCTTAATACTACACCAAAACTTGGCCAGGTGTGGTGGCTCATGCCTGTAATCTTAGCACTCTGGGAGGCCAAGGCTGGAGGATCGCTCAAGGTCAGAAGTTCAAAACCAGCCTGAGCAAGAGCGAGACCCCCGTCTCTACTAAAAACAGAAAGAAATTAATTGGCCAACTAAAAATATATAGAGAAAATATTAGCCAGGCATGGTAGCGCATGCCTGCAGTCCCAGCTACTCAGAAGGCTGAGGCAGGAGGATTGCTTGAGCCCAGGAGTTTGAGGTTGCTGTGAGCTACCATGGCACTCTAGCCTGGGCAACAGAGTGAGACCCTGTCTCAAAAAAAAAAAAAAAAAATACCTCACCAAAACTTGATAAATGGTGGGTTCTCAAAACTTTGTTGCAAAGGGGAATCAGAAAACATACTGATGCACTTTTCATACTATTATAAAATCTAATGCCTTTTGAAAGGATCTTTTTACCTATGCAGAATTTTATAAAGTAGCCCATTAATTATTTGGAAAATATTGGTTCACTGAGTTACACAACTATTCCAAATGCTGGCACATTTCATTATACATTATTTTATAAAATCACATTTGTTAATATCACTACAGATCTAATCAGAAAAGGCTTTAAATATCAGCTTCTTGATAAGGGATACAAGTTTTCCAAAATTCTAGTTTTTCACTTGAAAGCTCAGATTTTTATCACTGGCAAGAAATACTGTCAACTGGTTTTCTTGAAATGATAAAATCACTCACTTTCAAGAAAATGTCTTCCAATAACCACAGTTTGTTGGTTCTTTAAAATAAAATTGATGCTTCATTTAAAAAAAACGCAGCAATCCTAGCACTCTGGGAGGCCAAGGCAGGAGGATCATTTGAGCTCAGGAGTTTGAGACCAGCCTGAGCAAGAGCAAGAACCCATCTCTACGAAAAATAGAAAGAAATTAGCTGGACAACCAAAAATATATAGAAAAAATTAGCCAGGCATGGTAGTGCATGCCTGTAGTCCCAGCGACTCAGGAGGCTAAGGCAGTCAGATTGCTTGAGCCCAGGAGTTTGAGGTTGCTGTGAGCTAGGCTGACACCACAGCACTCTAGCCTGGGCAACAGAGTGAGACTCTGTCTCAAAAAAAAAAAAAAAAAAAAAAGCAGCTAATCTTGCTTTCAATTCAGTCACACAAGTGCTTTTTGCTCAAGACAACCATCATACTTTGGTATGCAGCAGAGACACTTGTATTTCCCACACAATAACTCAAAGGACTGTATTCAATAAACTCAATAATTTTTATTGCTTCAATTAAGGATATTCTTAAATGAAACTGGCTTTTTTTTTAACTGCAAGTTCTTAACAGCAAAGAAGACAATGAAAATTCACAGTTTGGTGCCACACTTCCTTGACTTGTGCTAAGGAGCCAGCAGTTTTATCCACTGTTGCTTTCATATCATTAGTACAAGTATCAACAGAGAGAAAAAAGCAAATGACATAGCAGAACTATCATGAAAATATGTTTGACCTCTCAGATTCCTTGACAGGGTCTTCAAGGAAGAGCCCCTCTTCCCCACCGATTCACAAACCACACTTTGAGACCATTAATTAATGTATTACTCAGTACTAACAGTGCAGACATCATTACCTTTCTCCCTTGAAATCTTTCTCCCTGTTCAAGTGTTCATCCACGTACTTACTTACACACACACATACCAATACACTGGTCCACTGAAAAAGCATTTTTGAAGTAAATTTATTGTGTACATGAAAAAAACACCACTTTTTTGCAGTGTCTACTTTAAGTATTCATATCTACTTATAAAGACGTTAAAAAAACAAAAAGTTTAGTGGTGGCTCACGCCTGTAATCCTAGCACTCTGGGAGGCCAAGGCAAGAGGATCGCTCAAGGTCAGGAGTTCAAGACCAGACTGAGCAAGAGTGAGACCCCATCTCTACTAAAAACAGAAAGAAATTAGCTGTATAACTAAAAATATATATAAAAAATTAGCCGGGCATGGTAGCGCATGCCTGTAGTCCTAGCTACTTGGAAGGCTGAGGCAGAAGGAATGCTCGAGCCCAGGAGTTTGAGGTTGCTGTGAGCTAGGCTGATGCCAGGCAACAGAGCAATACTCTGTCTCCAAAAAAAAAAAAAAAAAAAGAAGAAAAGGTTTAAGTGTTTTCTAACATACGCATTTAAGTAAAATAGACTTATATGCATAAGCTTCTTTGAAGAAAATAATTAAAATCCATGATTCTATAAGCCATAAACTCCAAAAGGGAATATATTTATCTAGATTATCACTATTATCACCAATATTTGATGGTCATTAATCATTTATTAAATAAACAATGGTCATCACTACTAGACACTCACCTATAAATCCAGATATCTGGTAAAAGACAAAATTTTAGCTCTGAAATGACAATAAGTCATTTTATTTGGTTTTAAAATTGTATTTCTAGTTACAATTGTAAGACTTACAAATTTGGCAAAATGAAATTCAAGTACCACAGAATATAAACTATAGAAACTAAAAGCCCTTAATATCTCACTCTTAAGTAAGTATACATCCACATAAATATAAAATAAGTAAAATAACCAATAGGCTTAAAACTTTTTAAAAACTAAAAATATAAAATATAAATAATCTGAACAAATAAGATTACCCTGTTATAATCATGCTTTCTTTTTGTTTTTTATCTCCAATGCAGAATAATCTTGCTTTCCTGAAATGAATCAAACATTAACTCTCTAGAAGTATCATTTTTAATCAGATTTCTTTTTTTAGAGAAAGGATCGCTCCCTGTCGCCAGGTTGGAATAAAGTGGTGCAATCACAGCTCATTGCAGCCTTAAACTCCTGAGCTCAAGCAATCCTTGCCTCATCCTACTCAGTAGTTAGGACTACAGGCTAGCACAACCATCCAGGACTAATTTTTAAACTTTTTTGCCAAGACAGGAGTCTCGCTACAAGTTGCTCAGGCTGGTCTCGAACTTTTGGCCTCAAGCAATCCTTGCACCTAGGCATTCCAAAGTGCAGGGAGTATAGATATAAGCCACCAGGACTAGCCCAGATTTCTAATTTAAATGAAAAAGTAAGTATTCTTTTTCCTTATTCAAAAGAAAAATAACTTTGTTCAAAATTATACAAGGAAAAAATGTTAAGTCTTGCTATCAGTATTGTTTCTTATTAATTGGAAAAAATGGAAAGGCTAATGGTAGGAATGCTACTGAGAACAAGGTTACAGAGCATTAAAGGTTTAAACTAAAGGTTTAAACTAATTCTAAAATCTGCTAAACCCATCTGATACAATAAATTCATAAAGATACTGGTTTAAAAAGCCTATTCCACCTCCCATCCCCACCTTATACTCCCTTTCCCAACTGCTTCTCTTGGGTTTCAGAGAAGTCTGTGGTCTCAACCAACTGAATGTCTGGCTATAATCCAGCATTAGCTTAATGAAGTCCTGGCAACTTTTTAGGCATTACAGCCTTCCCCTAAAAGAGAAAAGATCCACAAGCAAATTGTACTAACAATAGAGCTCTTTACAAAAAGCACTTTTGAACCCTTTTTGCTACATGTTCATTTTAAGCAACCATTGTGATTTCCAACATTTTACTGCATCATAATCACAGAACAATCCCAAAAAGAAAATGTAGATAGACTTAAAATTATTCAACGACAAAAATTAAATTATGCATATTTGTTAAGAAACTAAGTGAATTATTATGTTGCGGCTCTGGTTGATGCTACATGATTCCTTAATCTGAAACTTTTTCAAGAAATTTTTGTATACTGTATTTATCAAAAATTAATATTTTGGTTCACGTTTTTGTTTTAAAAATAAAACCCTAAAAATACTGCTCATTTATACCAACTTAAGATGTTATATAATGAAGATTTACCATCTTATTAACTTATACCAAAGAAAAGTCTGGCTAAATATATATAATACATATTAAGAATTAGCAACCTATGTAGAAGATGAAGTCATTTCAATTGGCATGCAAAACTTGATAAATGTGGCCTTACTGACCATTATCTTCAAAATTCATTAGCAAAACAAACCACTTGTAACTACTCTCATTTCAGAAATACCTTCCCCTTCAAATGCTAAAGCAAAGTTCTTACTACACTGTAATTGTTTGTATTTGCTACCAGAAAAATTTGCACCCACTGGAGTAAAAAACATCTATAACCGATAAAAGACTTGAATTCACTCTTAGAACCATGTTCCTTTCAGATATTGCCACCACATGCCATACAACTTTATTATTACATAAAGGGGGAGATGAGATGTGAGGTACTGTTGGCAATCTTCATCAGTTCCCCTTCACTCACTACTGCTGAGTTGGGTGGCATGCAAACAAAAGACATTTGCATACTTGATAGGTTGAGTGACATCCAACTGAAAGAAAGCTGCCAACCTTTGCTTGGCTTAGATAATAAGAATGTTATAAAATATTCATTTCATTGTATACCCTTTCACAATTTGAATTTTTTGTCATGTACGTGTATTATTTTGAACCAATTGTATTTTTTTAAGTTATCAGTTTAAAACTATCTTATCTAAATCAAGCATAATTTAGGGAAGTTTAAAATTCAGTATTACATTACTAGAAATAGAATTTATTAAATAAGGTTTAAATAGATTTACATGAATAAAAGAACAGAAAAACCAATCGAAAATAAATTTCACAATTAGCTAAGTTAAAAATTAACTGACTTTCTTGTGCTAAAGTTAAACATTTTAAACTATGTACTTTAGATCATTTATTTTGAGACTTGAGCATAATATCATTTGTTATAAAAATCACCATGTAGGAATAAAAATATAAACTTTTAAATTCTCATTAGATTGAGTATAAGCATTATGTTCACTATTAAAAGACAGCAATGTATGCCATTATTATCATCTTCTACTAAAATCTAAGACCACTTTCCTCTATCAGAACTTTAAAAAGAAGTTACTTTTCAGTCAAAGCATAGTTAAAATCTATCGTTGTATCATTAAATTTGAACCTAACTCTGCAGTCAAAGAAAACCACATTAAACATTAGCTAAATCCACTGGGCAGTTGAGGAAAGGCAAGATATTCTATACTCTAGAGCTGATTAAAGGATCTTTTGAACCTACCTAAGTGGGCAGAGAGTAGAAAGACACTATACCTAAGGAATAGCAGCAGGATCAGCAGTAACAGAGTGAACACTAAAAGAAAAGTAACAGGGTCTTACTATGTTGCCCAGGCTGAAGTGCAGTGGCTATTCACAGTTATGATCATAACACACTGCAGCCTCAAACTCCTGGCCTCAAGAAATCCTCCCACCTCAGCCTCATGAGTGGCTGGGACCTGCAGAACCATGCCACTGTACTCAGCCTAACATTTTCACATATATAATTGATTTAATAACACCTTGGGAACTGGGGGCTTAACAGAGTTAAGTGAATATCACACACATTTAATAATCTAAAAAGCAGGTCTCCTCCCATACTTAAAAGAAGCGTAACTAAACCCACTCTATAAAATAAAAATACATCAGTCTACACTGACATATATATATATATATTAAATAAATGTTTTTCCTTATAGTAGAAGGACAATAAGTAAGAAGAAATACTACATTTAGAAAAATCAGAAGTTGGTAATCAATGGATGCTGAAACTAGTCTGATGAGAAACAAGATATTCACAGTCTCAAGTATCTTTTCACAACTTGATTTTTTTTACTTTTTTATTTTTATTTTTTATTTTTCAAGACAGAGTCTCACTCTGTTGCCTAGGCTAGAGTGCCATGGCATCAGCCCAGCTCACAGCAACCTCAAACTCCTGGGCTCAAGCGATCCTCATGCCTCAGCCTCCCAAGTAGCTGGACTACAGGTATGAGCCACCAAGCCCAGCTAATTTTTTGTTTCTGTTTTTAGTTGCCTGGCTAATTTTTTTCTATTTTTAGTAGAGATGGGGTCTCTTTCTTGCTCAGCTGGTCCTGAACTCCTGAGCTCAAAGCAATCCACCCACCTCGGCCTCCCAGAGTGCTAGGATTATAGGCATGAGCCACCGCACCCGGCCACAAGTTGCTTTTTAATTACAAGGGAAAAATAGTAATTTTACCTGGCAGATATCACCTTAATCAAGTGCTCAAAGTTAACATTATCAGTAATGGAGCAAACTGACATCGGTTCTCCCTGATATGATGCACTGAGAACCCAATATCACTTCTGTGGTATTCCTGCTAAAAACGCATTAAGTCTAATCAAGAGGAAACATCAGATAAACCCAAATTGAGGGACATTCTACAAAATAACTGATCTGTAATCTTCAAAAATGTCAAGGTCATGAAAGACAAAGAAAGATGAAGGAACTATCACAGATTAAAGGAAAATAAAGAGACATAACTAAATGCAGTGTTTTTCCTGGATTGGAAAAACTGTCACACAAAAAAACTTCAAAACAGCCAGGTGCTATATAGACTGAATGTTTACGTCCCACCAAAAGTCACATGTTGAAATCTTCACCCCTGAGCCAGGTGCACTGGCACACACCTCTAATCCCAGCTACTTTGGAGACTGAAGCATGAGAATCACGTGAGCCCAGGAGTTCAGGCAACATAGTGAGATCCCATCTCAATTAAAAATCCTCACCCTCAATGTGATGGTATTAGGAAATGAGGCCTTTGGGGAGATGATTAGGTCATAAGGATGGAGCCCTCATGAATGGGATTAGTGCCCCTATAAAAGAGATCCTAGAGAACTCATTTGCCCATTCTGCCATGTGAGGCCACAGTGAGAAGACGGCCATCTATGAATCAGGAAGCAGGGTCTCACCAAACACTGAATTTGCAGGTGCTTTGACCTTGTACTTTCTAGCCTCCAGGACTATGAAAAATAAATTTCTCTTATTTATGAGTCATCCAGTCTATGGTACTCGGTTATAGCAGCCCAAACAAACTAAGATGCAAGGATATGGCAAATGATCATAGCTGAAAACCTTTTTGTCTAGAATTTGGAAAGAATTTGGCATCTTATATTGGTCTTTGCAGCTATTTCCATTTGTGTACTGAGCATACAATGAACATGGTGTATGATTATCTTTAAATCATGAAGTCAAGTCAAAAGTCGAACTTATCAACTATCTGATGTGCCTATCACTCTTCAAAGATATTATGCATATTATGCAGATGGCTGGTCTGATACAGATACGGTAATAATTCCAGATCTCTTGCTGACAGATAAAAATGATAATTTATAGAAAATCTCAACATGATAAGCATTTCAGTTCTCTAAAAACTATTTCAAGCTTTTGAAAACATATTATAAATCAACTTGCACATATAATATATATTAAATACATTTCTCCAGAGAACGGTCAATAACTTTGTGTAGCTTTTTCAGCAACCAAATGTCAATGAACCCTGCTTGACTAAAATCCAAAGGTTGTTTGGTGAGCAGTTTAAGTATGGAATAACTTAATAAACTACATAAACCATGATATCATTTTGAGTCTAAAAATAATTACTGTACATTAGAATTTGAGGTCTTTTTAAAACTGAGAATTAGGGAAAGGTCATCTGATTAAAGTAAGAATTTTTAAACAGAAAATATATACTTCACCCAATGGCAAAACTGACAGATTTTACACCTGGTGGACAATCCGAAAATGCTGCTATTGTTAAAGTAACTACTGCCTAGTTGGTGTGTCTTCTTCACACTTAACTCTTCTCTTTCCTTTCCCTCTGAAGTTCCCACAAACGTGGATCTTTAGGAGCACTGAAGGTAGAGGAAATTTGAGAAACAGGCTTTTTTTCTTCTATCTACTTAGTTCTGTCTGATATTAACTACAAATCTTCAGATTTTGCTTCATACTTCAAAAACATCAAAATAATCAATTTTGCCCACTTAATTTTCTTTCAGCAAAACTTCTGAACAACTGCATTATGTCCCTCATCCCCAAGAGATAAATGATATGTTTAACCTTTAAGTAGGCACAATAATAACTGTAGTAATTGCAGGACTAACAAAAAAATAAAGAAAAGGGAGTTACCAGGAAAAGAAATGTTGGATAGCTAGTCAATATTACCCTAAATTAGTTAATTCCCTCTCCCTATTAAGGCAAATACTCATAGAATTTTAATTGTTAGACTAAATTAATAGAAAAATCTACACTATGATACTTCAATAAGTACAGTCCAGTATGATAAATACCAACTTAAGAATTAACATTCAGCCTATTTTCAACACTATTCTATGATATTAGAAGTCAGGATATTGGCCAAAAAAAAAAAAAAAGGGGCACAACAGGGTTTCTGGGTTTCTATTAACGTACTGGGTGTTACATGAGCATTTGCACTCTGTGAAAAATCACTTCATGAAAATTTATCATGCTATGTACTTAGGGTTTATACACTTACCATAAAAAGTCAAATATGAATACAATTTGGTTCTTAAAAGCTAATCTCCAAATTCTTTGGACCCATTTGTTTTATTTTTCTTTTCGATTTTTGTTTTTTGGAGATACAGTCTTGCTCTGTTGCCTAGGCTGGAGTGCAGTGGGGAGATCATAGTTCACCACAACCTTCAACTGCTGGGCTCAAGCAATCCTCCTGCCTCAGGCCCCCAAGTAGCTAGGACTACAGGCACATGCCATCACATTCCACTAATTTTTTTGTAGAGACAGGGTCTCGCTATGTTGCCCAGGCTGGTCTCAAATTCCTGGCCTCAAGCAGTCCTCCCAAAGTGTTGGGATTACAGGTGTGAGCCACCACGCCCAGCCAACTGTTTTTCTCTGAGTCTATAATCTTTGATAGGGAAATAGCACTTATTTTTCAAAATTAAAGGTCTGAGAAATGAAAAATAATGCTGCTTTTCTCCCTGAAAAATATACTAATTCAGAAGTAATCCCCTCAATTCAGGATAATACAGTTTTAAAAGAATATGAAAATCTCCTGTAGTGAAAATGATTAAGGAAAGAATTTTAATATATAGGGATACTGCAGGCTAAAGAAGCTGCTTCTGAAAGAATAAAAAGGAAAACCAGTAAACAAACAAACAGACAAACAAAATTTTCTTTAAGCCAACACAGTAGATTACACCTGTAATCCTAGCACTCTGGGAGGCCAGAAGGGGGAGGATCACTTGAGGTCAGGAGTTCAAGACCAGCCTGAGCAAGAGCAAGATCCCATCTCTACAAAATATAGAAAAATTAGCTGGGCATGGTGGCATGTGCCTGTAGTAGTCCCAGTTACCAGGGAGGCTGAGGCAAAAGGATTGCTTGAGCCCAGGAGTGAGCTGTGATGATGCTCCTGCACTCCAGCCCAGGCAACAGAGCACATATGCTGTCTCAAAAAAACAAAACAAAACAAAACAAAAAACAAAAATCCTTTCTTTAAATTCAGTCTGTACATCTACTAGTCTTGTTTGTTTGTTTGTTTGTTTGTTTGTTTGTTTGTTTTTCCGAGACAGAGTCTTACTCTGTTGCCCGGGCTACAGTGAGTGCCGTGGCGTCAGCCTCGCTCACAGCAACCTCAAACTCCTGGGCTCAAGCAATCCTCCTGCCTCAGCCTCCCGAGTAGCTGGGACTACAGGCATGCGCCACCATGCCCGGCTAATTTTTTCTATATATTTTTAGTTGGCCAATTAATTTCTTTCTATTT
>CAUYRT010030938.1:0-48472 GCA_963574885.1 Lepilemur ruficaudatus
GCAAAGTATGTGCACTAAAAATAAAATGCTTAAATGATTGGCACCTTGGTATTTCATTACCTGCTTACTATTTTTATTTACAACAACATACATTGTTTATCTAAAATGGGTCATAGTTCTTTTTTTTTTTTTTTTTTTTGAGACAGAGTCTCACTCTGCTGCCTAGGCTGTAGAGTGCCGTGGCGTCAGCCTAGCTCACAGCAACCTCAAACTCCTGGGCTCAAGCGATCCTCCTGCCTCAGCCTCCCGAGTAGCTGGGACTACAGGCATGTGCCACCATGCCCGGCTAATTTTTTACATATATTTTTAGTTGGCCAATTAATTTCTTTCTATTTTTTTAGTAGAGACAGGTCTCGCTCTTGCTCAGGCTGGTCTCAAACTCCTGACCTTGAGTGATCCTCCCGCCTCAGCCTCCCAGAGTGCTAGGATTACAGGCGTGAGCCACCACACACGGCCACTAAAATGGGTCATAGTTCTTAATCCATTCTGGCCTAACTTTGTTAAAACACTGAAAACATACCCGTAAAGAAGAAGAACCATGTGACCTGGAAATAGAATATTTTCATTTCAAATGTAAATTGCCACCTATAGAAGTCGCAATAGAAAGGCCCTTTCTTCATTTAAACTGCAAAGTAAATCAATGACACAGTCTTCATTCGGCATTTAAAAATATTTTTGAAACCTTAGTAAGATCACTTTATTGGGTTCCTTACTTGAGAAGGTAAATTTAAATAATTTGGTGGAAGAAAACTGAAAATTCTTGTTGCTGCTTGCTATGTACTTTGGTTCTCATGACTTCACAGTTCAGTCAGAGCACTGTCCCTGTGTGGAAAGGGCCATCTGAGCACGACATCACTCCTCATTTTCCCTCCAGTGTTATAGCACACGGGGCCTTGAAAGTCCACCACATTCAAATTTCCGGCCCCTCCCTCAAAGCCCAAGTGAGAAACAAACTCAACTTAGAGTCAAATAACTTTCTCAAGGTCAAGCAGTCATGATGATACTCTTTGGGCATATACATTCTTGCTTTCACTGAACTTGGAGATTTCAGATTTTTGAAAGACAGACCAAAGTCCCACTTTGAATGATTGGGGAGCACTGTCTGTTTTGTCTGTTTTAAAGCAAGAATGTTGACCTCATTTTTTTGGGAAAACTCATGAGAACAAAATGAAGGGAGATAAGGAACATAAGCTGATTTATTTAATGTTGAACTGCCCTAAGATGATGATGATATATCCCCCATCCTGATTTGCATGGCTAAAAATTGCTGGGGAGCTGTTTAAACTATCAACTTCCATGGGTCTTGGTTCAGGTCCTTGGGGGCCCACCAACTTGGCTGTTAAAGTCATTATGAACTAACTGTGACCTGCAGGCTAAGTCGTTTGAGCAGCAATAGAGGAACATATTACCAAATCTGTCTATCACAAAGCTAGAGTCTGTTCAGAACCAACACATCAATAAGATGTTGATCTCTTAGTAGGTTGTTATTCAAATGTGAATCTAAGAAAGTAGCATTGGGCTTCAGTTCAAAAGACTTAGGTTTTATATTAAGAAGCTTTACTTCTTAGTATCCATGTGACTTTGTGGCCACTGATTTGAGCCTGTAAGTCTCAGTTTAGTCATCATTAAATTAAGATAATAATAGCATCTACCCTGTCTGTGGCATACAGTGGAGACAGTGAAATTTTCACTGTTCAAAAGTGATAATTTCTATGACTTAATGCCCATTAGTAGCAGCTAGAATTTTAAATCTAATTTTTCAAGAGAGAAACAAAGATCACAGGAAAATGTTGAAATCTGAGCACCAGTTCAGCTAATGAAAAAACAGAAAGCAAACTAATCAAGTGGGACAACATTAAACTAAAGAGTTTCTACACAGAAAGAAAGAAAAACACACAAAAAATCTACAAAATAAAAACGCAGCCTGTATATTGAGAGAAAATATTTGTAAACCATATATCTGGTAAGAAATTAATATCCAAAATATATAAGGAACTCACACAGCTTAATAGTAAAATAAAAACAAATAATCCAATTAAAAATGGGCCAAGGACCTAAGAATCGTTTCTCTAAAGAAGACGTAAAAATGGCCAACAGGTGTATGAAAAGGAATCCAACATCACTAATCAGGGAAATGCAGATTAAAACCACAATGAGATGCCACCTTACACCTGTTAGGATAAAAAAGACGAGTGTGGGTGAGGGTGTGGAAAGGAAGTCCTTGTACACTGTTGGTGGGAATGTAGCTTGGTGCAGCCACTGTGGAAGACAGTAGGGAGTTTCCTAAAGAAATTAGAAATAAAATTATGTAACTCAGCAAATACCCACTGAGGGGTGAATGGGTAAAGAAATTGTGACATATATATACACACACACACACACACACAATGGAATACTATTCACCCTTGATAAAGGAGGAGATCCTGCTATCGGCAACGCCGTGGATGAAGCTGGAGGCTGTTATGCTAAGGGGAACAAGACAGACAGAAAGACAAATATGGCATGATCCCACGTATATCTAAAGTGAGAATATAAACAAACAAACAAACAAAAACCCCGAATGCACAGAAACAAACAATAGAAAGATGGTTACTAGGAGTGAGAGGGGCTGGGGGAAATGGGGGAAATGTAGGTCAAAGTATAAAAAGTAGCATTTATATAGGAAAAATAAGTCTGGGGATTTAATGTACAAGAGGACTGGAGTTCATAACACTGTATTATATACTGGAAGTTTGCCAGGAGAGTAGATTTTACGTACTCTTACAAGAAAGAAGGAAGGAAGGAAGGAAGGAAAGAGGGAAGGAAGAAAGGAAGGAAGGAAAGAAGGAAGGAAGGAAAGAGGGAAGGAAGGAAGAGGGAAGGAAGGAAACTCCATGAGATATCGAGTATATTAATTTACTTGCCTGCAGTAATCACTCCGCTATGTATGTGTACAGAAAGCATCACGGTGTGCACCTTAACTATAACAATGCAAATAAACAAATCAGAGCAATGGAAAGTGTGGGCTTACCCACAGACTAACAAGCTGCCTGGCTGTGCGTGGCTAAATTGAATACTTGGCGTTTCGTCAACCTTCGATTATGACTGAGGCAGCGTAATGCTCTTGAAGACAAGAGAGCAAGGAAAGGGCTTAGCACTCAGCTGGGACCTCAAGAACGACAGGGCTGAAGGGGAACCCAAACCTGGTGCTTTCTCTTGAGCAGTCTGGTCTCCGAGTGGTTCTTGCAACAATGTTGAGAGGTGGATGTAACAAGATGGAGAACCTGAGGGAGGTCGGCGGACCTTCCTAAGAACCCTACCTGATGAATGGCCAGAATGTATTTGACCCGTGCCTCTCTGCCTTCAAACTTTCCTCTTCCAGCCCCCAAAGCGAACTCAGGAATGTCCTTCGGCTGTCGCTCTGAGGCCGTCCTGTGATACCGGATCATGGAGCTCCTGGCAGCGCTATGGGCTTCTAGATTCCTCTATCCTGAAGTTAGGGGACCTCAGGGAGACTCGGCCGCCTGCTTCCGAGCTGGGGAAATGTTCAGGCTCAGCCTCGTGTGCCTGTCTCCAACTGTCCTCTGACTGTAACAGAAGACGCGACAGGGTGGGGGTTTTTCGGTCTTTTCCTACTTAAAGGAAAGTCACTCTGTGATAGTTAAGGACATAGAACATGGGATTTGGATCACTGGCTGAATCCTGTTTTGCCTTTTCCACGATTCTTTTCCCGAGCATGTGATTCAGCTCCCCCGCCGGCCCCCGAATTTCAATTACCCGCCCCCAGAATGATGATTGAAAAGCACGGAAAGCGATTTAAATGGTTCCTGGCACTTACAGGGTGCCCACAAATTATTATACAATTTTATTTTTTAATCGAATATTGGAAATGACTTTAGGCTCTAGGCTATAAAATCTTTACTTTTCTGCAGCCTCAGAGGCCTGAATTGAATGAAATACTTCTTTTTTTGGCACAAGAATTATAGCAGGTTAACAGGTATCTGTGTCTGTAATACTGTTCGGCTGAGAAATCACAGCACAAAACATTTAGGTGACTTTACAGAGTATCTGTTTCCGGATGTTCTGACACAGAGGTGGATTAGCACCAGGCTTCGGATATTCCAAAGTCCTCTGCCGGAAGAGAGCTCTGTGGATGGGGAAGCACCGGAGGCTTCGAGACCCCTTCTAGACCGGCTGCACTAGCCACTGCCCTTAGAGTCCTTTGGTGGTTTATTAAGTGCTGTCTGACCCCAGACCGCCAAGCAGTCACTTCTGTTTTGCTGGCATAAATATGGTTCCTAGGACATTACAGTAAAGACCAGAGAAGTTGCAAAGGAGAAAAGTTAAAAGCCAGTTTTCTCTCCTTTGAAATTTCCCCTGAAATGCAAAATTTACTGTCAAAAATTACCACTTTTACAGGGCCTCCGGCATCAGACGTCCTAAAAATAGTCCCAGAACAGGTAAGTGTGAACACCATGCCGGGAGGCCTCTAGCGCCTTTTAGCAGAAATCTACACATCTATTCTCAATGTTCACAAACACTCCCCACATCTTGGGAAGAGGCCACGCCGGCTTCCTTTTCATTCAGGGCTGGGGACCAGCTTATCCCAAATCATACAACATGTTGGCGGAGGCCCTGGAAGTGGCTCCAGGAAGCCTGGGGTCAAGTTGCCTCCTCTGACTTCGTAAAAATAACTTTCTCCCCTGAGCCTCGCATGTAAGGAAAATAGTTCAAATGATGGATTTCCATGTCATTTTTAAAATCCGAATGAGAAAAACATCCACAGGCCAAACTGGTGTGTGTGTGTGTGTGTGTGTGTTCGCATGTGACAAGGAAGCACAAGCAGTGGCAATCATGCCAAGTGGGACTGTAGAAAGAACAGACATTTGGGGAAAACCTCGCAAACGCCAAGTGCAGAGTAGAAAGTGATTGAGTAGACACGGTCCTCCCAGCCGTGGTCTCTGGTCATTCTACAACTCAACGACAGAGAAAGAAGAGAGATGAGACTGGCATTGCTTGAGCACTTACTATGCCCTGCACGTTATAGTCACCAGCTCCTTTGATCCTCACAACCGCCCTCTGAATTAGGCTCCCCAAGCTCCATGGAACAGCAGAAGCAAGGGAGGCCCAGAAAGGGTAAGTCACTCACTTCACCCACAAAGCTGGGAAAGGATAACATCAGAAATAAAAATTAAGTTACAATTTACACACCCAGTTGTACATGGCATGAAGCTCTCTGAGCTAACCGCTATGTCTTTGCTGCACAGAAGGTTCCTTTCAACTGGAACATCTTAGAGTCTAAGGGTCACAAAGGCCATCTGGTCAACTCTGCAGATATTCCCTTTCTACTGTTGATGTGCCGCAGGGATGGAGACACCACCTGTGACTCTACAAAATAGCTGTTAAACCGTCCCCCCTAATTCTGGACCAAAACCTACCTCCCTGTTCTGTCATACTGAGTCATACAGTGTATATCTCTTATCATAAGACAACAGGCCATTGATTTCTTTATCCAGTGCAAATGTATTGAGCTTCTGCCCTGTACTGTACTATCGTATAGTACAGGTATGTCTCTGGGGCCATAGCCATGACCAAGGAGACATGGGGCTTGCCTTCATGAATTTTAATCCTTCCATATTTCAAGACACATCTAGGCAGTAACCAGAGCCTGGACTCAAGCTTGCTGGACGAGACGGGGACCCATTATCAGAGTGAGGCCTGGAGTGTGAGGGTTGGTCTCCAAAATGAAGGAAAAAGTTCAGTTGTTCAGCCAAAGTCATCCACTGGCTGACTTAGATTTCCTGAAACGCCACCAAGTTAACTTCAAGCTTGACTGTGGCCATGGGGACTGACGGGGCTGGGTTCACAGGGAGGTTGGTGAAGCCCACTTTGCAAGGAGAGGAAGAGAGGCCGAGGCTGGGAGTCAGGTCAGCACCAACAGCTTCCTTTCCTTTCTCTGCCCGCTCTCCCTCCCTCCAGCGTTGGGTCTGGACGTGACATCATCTCTCAGGGAGCTCTGGGAAGACCGAGGATAAGTGGCTTTTGGCCTAGAATCTTAGCTGTCACCCCAGCAGCATTACTCCGTCTTGCCCCACTTGGCTCCCCCAAAGGCCTCACAAACCAATCTTCTCTTGAAGTCCTACTGGCCTGCAGAGCCCCTCCCTCCCTGCAGAGGTTAGTGGGGAAGGGACTACAAAGCCAGGGCCCTGCCCAGATGTTCCTGCAGCAGCTCCTCTCCCAGTGGGTGCAGGCTTGTCCACTGCTGATGCCCAGGGGGCAGAAGGGATTAATTCAATTAAGCAATTAAGCTTATTTAAACAATTAAGCAATAGGGAGTCCCTGCTAACATAGAGGAATAGCCTTTCCTCTGTTGAGAAGAGACAAGCAAGAAAAATATTTCCTTTGAGATTGGGGAAACCAAGAACCTCCCCCCAGAATCCATACACATGGCCCCACAGGAGGCAGAATATCAGGGAGTCACCCCCTCTGTCCTGCCCAGCTCATGATGAGCTCTGTCCTCAGCTGCTGCTCCCTCTCCAATGTCTCCCAACTGGCACCTCACCTTCATTTGCACAACCCCTCCCCCTGGGCTACGAAAGGCCTGAGACAGCACACTCACCTGCCCCAGCTGCGCCACACGGCCACTGCGCACCAGCCACACCGCTTCCTAACCCACCACCCCCAGGACCGCCTAAATTAATGACAAATGGCTACTTCATTTAGGAGTGTAATTATCTTTAGCATTTAACCTCACTGTAGTTCATGTGGGGTGCAGAGAGGGGTGTTCAATATACACAAGGGTCTGGGGAACCCCCAAGAGCTCTGCCCAACAGGTAGAAGCCTCGGAAAGAGATCTGTGTTAGAAAGAGCTGTGGAGAGGTGTTGGTCATTCGCCTCTCCATGGGTCCACTCAACAAGTATTGGTTAAGCACCTATGATTTGCAAGCAAAATGCCAACCGCTGTTCCTATTCTCCCAGATTTTAAATTCCAACAGAGAAGCTATGCATTAAGCAGTCACCTAACCAGTTGATCAATTTGGCTACTGGTGACATCAGGATTCTGAGGTACAGTGACTGGATGCTGTGCACATATGGTTATCAAGGAAAGCCAGGCAGGATAAAGGATGGATAATCAGGAATTAACCAGAAAAGAGGGAACTTGTGGGCAAATCAAGGACTGCATCAGGATCCAAGGTAAGAGGCCAAAAAATAGACCACACTGGCCTCGGTGGGAGAGACAAGAACTGCAGCTGAATGGAGAGATGGTCCAGAGGCTGTCATGAGGTTGGCCATGAGGCTGAAAAGCCCAGGGAGGAGGATCCAGGGTCGCTGGAGCGGACAGGCCCTCCCAAGGCTGACTGGCTTCAGCTCAGGCCTCATCCTGCAGGAGGTAGCATCACACACACTGGGATGGACACTGTCTTTGCAAGCCCACACACTCAAGTTTGAGTCCTAATTCCTCCACATTTTAGCTGTGAGGCTACAATTAATTCATGCCAACTGCTCTCATTTTCAAAAATTTCTTTTCACTTATTTTAATTTTCATTTCAAAATATTAATGGGGTACAAATGTTTTTGTTACATGGGTAGCTTTTTGCTCTCACTTTTACTATATCTGTAAGATAATCACAATTATTCCTTTCCCAGAAGTTTGCAGAGAAGATTATGTAAAGCAATATATGTAAAAGCTAGCTTTGTGCTGTCTGCTGAAAGGGCCGGGAGGTGGTGGTACCTGAGCAGCAACGATTCCCCTCGACCCCCGATCATGATCTGTAGCTATCATTCTGCAAGGGAAGGAATCCATCTGGAGACATGGCTGACTCTAGGAATAGGGCAAGGGAGGAACACAACAAGCCTAGCACATCTTGCAGTGTCCGAAAGCAAGGAAGTGCTCCGGAAAAAACGAGGGCTTGCTGGGAGGACATAGGAGCCGGCTTGAAGGGGTTTCCAATGGCCAGATCTAGGGCAATTGAAACACTAGGGTAGATAATGATAATGACGGCTTCTAACCAATAAGACAAAATAAGAATCTATGCGTCCATACTAATATAAATATTTGAGTAAATAAATAAATGATGGGGAAGGGAAAACTCTTCCTTATAGTGGAATCTCAGTTTAGAAGTGTATGAAAAATACATGAAATTTTTTTTTAAAAATCACCATTTGGCAAATGCAGCATTACAAATTATTCCAGTCAAGAATCATTAATGCATGCTAAAATTAGTGGGTAAAAGAATGACAAGAAACGGGATATTTACAATCTCAAAATTTGGTGCCATGAGACCCTCATCGATTATAAAGGACAACACTTCTAAGTTTATAGTAGATAAAACCTGGCATCCCCAGATCATCACCAGCGTGGACATCACCAGCCAGGAGAGATGCCTGGATTCTGGACTCTCGATACAGAGGACACAAATCACTTCCGTTGTTTCCATGAAAAATGCATGGCTTGAATTTGAACATGAGGAAACATCAGACAAACCCAAATTATGGCGTTCTCTGCAGTACCATTCAAAAGTGTCAAGGTCATGAAAAATGGGAAAAGACCTGAGGCACTGCTCTGGATTAAAGAATGTGAAGGTCTTGGCAACAAAATACAGCCTTGGGTCTGAAATCAGGTTCTAGAGCAGAGAGAAAGGGCTGTAGCTTAACTTTTCGTACTCTGCAATGCTAATGTGCTGCCTGTGATCACTGTGCTGTGGACCCTCACGCTGGGGCAGCTGGATAAAGGGTGTAATTTTGTACTCTTTTTTGCAACTTCTATAGACTGAAATTATTTCAAAGTTTAAAAGTTGAAAAAATGTTTAATTAAACAGGAAAACAAAGTGGCTTAGCGTTTGGCACATAAAAAGATGCTCAGCAAGTGACGTCTGTCGTTAGCGTTCACGGGAAGAATTGACGGCGGGGGTGCCTTCCACCCGCCGTGCCCGCGCCAGCACGCCTTGGCCTCGGACGGCGGAGTGCGGATGCGAAGTTGTCTTTATCACCGCTTCAAACTTCAAGGTTGCTGAGTGACTCTGTGGAGGAGAAAAATGTGCTGGATTCTGGAAAGAATGGCCCCTTTTCTCTTCATAGAATAGAGGAAGTGCACAAAACAAAATTCAGATTGCACAATAAGCCCCCAGCAGCCTGTTGCTCTCCGGGGAGCCATTGTTAAAGCCTGGGTGTTCAGGGCCACAGCCTGAAAAGAGAAGCAGCTCCTTCACTTCCCGGCAATTCACTCGGAATCCTATTGTCTCTGTGCAAAGAAAACCCCGGAGCCTGGAAGGGCAAAGCCAGCTCACGCCTGCGTAGACAGCCCGCTTAGCTTGGGGTGGGCATGTCGGACGGCGGGCGCCTTCTCCCTGGCATCGACGGCCACCTCAGTTCCAGCAAACGCGGGAGGCACCTCCTCTCCTCCGGGAACTCCAAGGTGCGTGAGACCACCTTCCTTCCGTTAAAAACAAAATAAGCTCCGAGGCGTCATCCTGATGCTATCACACGTTTGATTTGGGGTTCTGTGCCAAAAAGGAAAGGGGCAGGCAGGGAGGGATATATTTCGGGAGCCACCTTGAATGTTTGCTTTTTCTGTCCTGCCTCAAACAACTGACTGTCTCCTGGAGCTCTCAGAAAGTAACTTAAAGGACCTACTATGGTTCTCAGGGGCCTCTAATCCAGCCACACCTCCTGTCTCTCCCTCCTTGAACGTGAAGATCAGGAATAAGGAGCCGCTCACAGTTTTATGAGCACATCTTAAGATCCCATGCCCCTGTGACATTTCAGCTCGGAAACCACCTCTTCCTAGAAGTCTCTCTCATACCTCATTTCGGCCGCTCTGAAGAGCGTAAATCATCTCCTGCTCCGTGGACACTTCTCTTTCCCGTGCTGCGCGCACCCAGAGAGATGTGCCCTCTGCATGTCTGTCTTCAGGCCAGGACTCTGTGGTCCTCGTAGGAAGGGGCAGGGACCAAATCTGTCCCTGTGTCCCCAGTATCAAGAATAGCACCAGGAACCGTGCACGCTTTCCGATTTGAATTGAGAAGTACTTGAAGATCAAATGCATGGGGATTCCAGAAAAGTGTTTTTTGGCATACACACAAGCTGTTAAAATTTATGTATTGATCAACTATAAATTTGTCTCTTCTCAAGCGATGAAATATTTGATAATGAAATGTTTATAAAATTTAATGAAAATATACCACATAATAAAGAAATGCCTAATAAAGAGGAAATATTCCACATTTAAAGCTATCATTTATCGCTTTCCATAAACATACATCTGCTCAAATGGATTTTCTCCCTCGCACTGAATAGCTTGGCAGAAGTAACAGGCTGCAGGTTGATGCAATATTCTTCCATCACGGGGTGCAGAGGACTGACGTTACTCACTTTATAAACTCTCCCAGAGATAAAGGAAGACTAAGCCCTAAGCAAGCATGAGATAGTGTATGTGGATATGTGCAACCACATTTATGTATTCTTCTCTTGATCTGAATTATAAATCTTCTAATTATATTATATGTTAATGTCACTGAGAACACTTAAGACTTTTTGCAACCCAAAACATGCAATCTTCATGAGATTCTGACGTTTAAAAAAATATTCTGCTCAAAGTATTTTATGCAGTTAACTTTGTTACATTTATGCAACAAATGTATTGTCAGATAGACATGGTCTCATAACAAAAACAAACTCAATTTAATAAAACCAAAAAAACTTTAGATTATAATAAAATTAACCAATTAAAACAGAAACTCACAGGCAACAGCAACACAAGCAAGTCCTCTGAAAGCTTATAACTCAGCTTATTACCAAAAAAGCCCCTTGAGGCAAATGATGATTGTTTTAATTGATTAGGGACTTGCTTGTACATACCCAAAGCAAGTCTGGTAAGTCGCTGTATAATTTAAGACGATTTCCCATTTTGTTAGGTGGCATCGCCATCTACCCACGTGCTCACGGCAGAGATCTGAAGTGGACCTTGCCATCCGTATCCAAAGCTTCACCAGGGCTTGCTTGTACGAGTCCCAGGATCTCGCTCATCCACTAACATCTTTCCATCCCCTCACTTGGCCACCTCTGTGTCTTTTGTGGACTCCTACAACTTCCCCACTGGTCTGCCCGAGTGGGTCTCTCCAGGCCCACCCCTGTGACCAGAATGCTCTTCCCTAAGCAAATCTATCACTTTCTCCTTCAAGCCATCCAGTGTCTCAGCCTTGCCCTTGGAAGAAAGTCCAGGTGTTTGCAGGATCACCCGCCCCTTGCCTCCCAGTCCTGCATTCATTCCCCTGTTGATTCATTCCTGAGGAGCTCAAGCAATACGTGTGCAATATTGTCTGTTTGCCAGAAACTGTTATGTGGAAAGACTGAACTGAAGCTCCATTATGCAGCGGTATGAGGGGCCCAGGCCTGCAGGGACATAAGTGGCTGACAATTTATTATAATAAACGGTGTAACGGATGCTTATGCATTTGGCATAGCAGTGTGAGGAGAGAGTACTTTGGGAAGTTTTCTCTACGAAAATGGACATCGCCAGACAGATCGGGAGGAAGCAGCCCCGTGTGTTTGGAGAGGAAGGTGATGGCGTGAAACAGAGAGGCAGGTTGGTGCCGTGAGGAGCATGATTCCAAAACCTTGCTACCAGCCTGGATGTTTTCTCATTGGCAAAAGCGATCTGGCAGATGTTTGTAACAAGAAGAACCATCACAATCAATTTCCTTTTGAGCAACCCCATTGTCTCAAGGTCCTTTCCTTCACTCGCCTGCTAAAACCACTTTGGTGAGACTGAAGTTTTTCTGTTTTGCTAAAATTATTTAGTATTTAACTTCTGTTGACTTTTGATAGATTCTGAAGCTGCCTGCCACAAAATAGGAAGGGTTGAAATAGTCCAGGGATGTGGTTAAAACAGGACGCTGAGAGAAGGGAGGTCCCAAAGTCACCTTGTCATTAGTTTCGTACAAGGTGATCGTGAAGGTCCAGGATAAATCCAAGCACTAAATTGGACTTGAACAGGGACTGATTAGTGCTGATTTTTACAGGGACCACGACTGCATGCCTCCACTGACCTAACATGTCACAGGCTGGTGTCAGTCTGTCCTGAAGAGGAGACGCTGCTGCAGTGTTTGATAACGGATCTAATAGCGCGTCAGACATCCCCCTGTTGCCCTGGGTTCATTATGCTCTATCACCTTAACAAACGCCCTCGTCCTCTGCTTATTCAGCCATGGCCTGGTTCTCTGACTTGAATTGTTTGGGACAGCTGGGTCTCTCGTGAGTGACTTGTCGAGTTATATTACGGTACCTGACCTACTTTGTACAGGTCTCAGACTGCGGTGCAAGCAGCACAAACCCCATAAATGTCCTCAGAACGTCCATCTTGGGATGGGGTAGACTCGGAGCCTCGGGAGAGCCTGTTAGGATCAGCTGTGCTAATCCTGCCTGCTCCCCACCTTGTGTGAGCATCGTGCTCAGCTGCGGGATCACTGAAGGCTGGCCAATCGGCCAACACCCATGCATCCCTGATCCACTCAATATTTATTGATCACTGGTTCTGTGCCAAACTCTGCCTTAGGCATTGATGCTATAACAGGGACAAGATAGATGTTGCCCCTGCCAGTTCAAGCAACACTCTAGGTAGTTAATCACAGGGTTTATAATCACAAACAGTAATCATATTCTAAAGAGACAGTATGGAGGATGTGACCACATGGACAGGGGACTGTACCTCATCTGACGTGTTAGGAGACATGTTCTTGAAAAAGAGACTCTAGAGCTCAGAGCTGGAGGATGAGTTGGACTTAAGCAATGGGCTGGATGGGAAGGGATTTGCAGCAGAGGGAATATAAGTGCAAATTCAGAAAACGTGAAAGACGTAAGGCCAGCCTGCTTGGATGGGCAAGTGAGGGAGTCACACGCACTGGGTCTCGCAAGGTCCTGCAGGGTCCTGTGGCCACACTGGGCTTTGCACTTAGGACAATGAGAAGAGTTTTAAACAAAAGAATGACATGGCAAGAATGGCCTTTAGCAAATATTTTGGCCAACTGACAAGAAAAAAAAAGTCATCAGCTCTTTTGGCTAGAATATGCAATTTTGTTTTCCTTATATTACATGGATACCATGATGTCTGAGGTCAGGCATCTCTTACGAGGTGCATGATGGGGGCCAGTTTTCTATCATTTTAAAGCTTCATTTTTTTCTCACTCTTCAATGTACTGATTTACCTTTCTCTGACTGAGCCAATACTCACTCAGGGTGGATCAGAACTTGCACAGCCGGTGTTTTCCAAAGCTCCCCTGGGAAAGTGCATTTTGATTCAACCACAAACAACTCCCTGACACCTACTCTGCACCAAGCTCTGAGGATGGGAAAATAAATAACACATCAGCTTGCCCCCGGGGACCACACAGACAGAGGTCACAATGGGAGGCTAGTGGGCCAGATCTATCAAACAGAGGTGTTCTGTTTGGCTGGCTCAATGTTTTGGGAAAACAAAGCAGGGCATTTGTATTCCTTTAGTGGGCGTGTGCTGTCTAGATGCTCCCAGGCATCACCACTCCCTGTGTCACAGCCCTTCCCAGATTGATGGCACATGTATGTATCAGTGTCCTGGGCCAGGGAGGCGTTGGAGTCTGTGACCCTGAATCGCTGAGCATTCACACGGAGGAAAGCACAAACAGAACAGACCGGAAGGGAGAATGGCGCGGTGAAAAAGCGTGCTAGGAACACACCAAAAAAAGGTTGGATCTTCAAACGCGTGACCGACCGTTGTAAATTCAGTAAGAAACGCAGCAGCCAGGCGCTGAAGCGAGGTTCTTTGAGGAGCACAAAAGAGGACACAGACACTCACAGTTGCTCTCCTGTTCAGGCCAGGAGACAAAACTTCCGTACGTAAAACAGAGTAAGTCAAGGACAAATTGTAATCACGCTCAAGTTCAACCTGATTTTGCTCCAGCCGGCACAACTTTGTCTCCACTTTGCTTTTCTGCTTCCTTAGGTCTCAGTTTAGCTGTCACTGCCTCTGGGTAGCCCTTCAAGACTCCCCAGATACAGTTAAGGGTCCGGTTCTCTGCTCCCAGCATGTCAGATCAGGCTCATTCTATGCATTTCCTGTTGCCTGTTTACATCTCTGCCTTCCTTAGCAGCCAGAGCTCATTGAGAACAGGAACAGAGTTGTTTCTGATACCTCTGTATCCTCACTGCTTAGCAAGGTGAGGATCACCATTATTCGTGCATAAGAGATCAGTGATAACATTGAACCAAAGAATGGATGAATGTTGCCTGCAATGTTTGTTATGGTGTGGGGCTATCGCTTTCTAAATAAAAGCTAAAAATAACCTCCACAAGATAATCTTGAATGGGCTTAACATGGAATTAGTTAATTTGTTCGTTCAACAAATTATTCACTCATCAAGAGTTGCAACTTGTGGCTATACCATGGGAATATGAAAACAGTTCATTCAAGCCAGCCAGTGGGATGCAGGAGAGATGGAGAATGCAAGGGAGGGAGCCAATATGGAGCTGAGTCTGTTAATACTAACCAAAAGCATATATTGGTGGCTTTTTCTAAAGAGAAAATTGACAAATCTCATACTATAGTGTGAAGCAGTAAACAACTCAGACTTCTACAAGTAATCCCTTTGCAAGACAAGTGCCCTACGGAATTATAATCCTACAATATTTCTGCAAAAGGGAACTCAAGAATATGCATGCAGATCACTTTAAATGCTTGTTAAAAATGCAAATGCGTGGGTTCCACCCACAGAGGTGCACCCAGGTGGTCATTGGAGTACACTTCTGCAAACCTCCTTAAAGACCATGAAGTCAAACTTCCTCATTGCACACATGAGGAAACTGAGGCTCAAGCACTTTGTGTAATTAGCCCAAGTTCACGTTGCTGTTTAGTGATTCATCCAGGGCTCTAACCAGGCGATTCCAGCTCAAAGCCATGTTCTCTCTGTAACAGAGCAGTTTGCTCTGTGATCTGCTTCTCCTTTCTCTACGAAGCAGATGTAGGGGACGCTACTTCTGAGAAATGAGCATATATGTATTTAACAAAGTGCTGCATGCAAGAAACTTATCCAACTTGCATGGTCTCAAAAGAAAACGCACTAGAGAAATTATCTTACAGTGCTGCTATTCATTCATTTTTACTTTCAACAAAAAACATGGTCACCTGTTCCCTTGGGGCATGCTGAGGTACAGAGGGATTTAAGAGTAATTTAGTGTGGGAGGCTGAGAAGTAAACAGGCAGCACGAAATCCAAACACACAGAATACTGAAAAGCATAGTCTTCCATGGGAGAAAAAATGGAAGATACCTAACCAGCTGGTACTCCCAGGGATGGGGACACAGTGCATGCAAGTGTCAGAGATCATGGCACATTTAAGATTTATGATAATAAGAGAATCCTGGGGCCATTTAGTTCCAAAAGCAAAACATAGTCTCTATTGTTACAAGACCGTGGTATCTGTGAATTGGATATACTGTGCATTTTATGCCGAAAGACTTCGCCCTGAAAAAGAGTTGGGGAGGGGTCAGCCCAGACACTGACCTCTGTTGTTGGTGTCAGAGTCAGTTGATCATTTGAGGTGGAAAATAAATTTATTAGAGCTGCTGTGTAGGTCTGCGAGTTTCTAGCCCCCTCTATGTATCTCCTGAAAGCCAGAAACCATCACTAAGTTTCACTTGTTTGTTTTCAGTATTTCTGAATCAGTGCCTTTTCATGTGCTGCACTTCGTGATGAGGATTTTGCTTACATTATCTCACTTAATTCTCAAGAGAGTATTCCCTCAGAGGTTGCTTCTGCTGTTCCACATTTTATAAATACGCAAACTAAGCTATAAAAGGAAGGTGACTCACCTAACATCCTAAGGCCAGCAAATGTCAGAGCCAGAGTTCCAACCCAGGTCTGGGAGCTGACACATTATACTTTCCAGTATTTTTGCCTATTTTCTTAACTCTCATTGCTCCGTTGCTCTGTCCCAACTGCAGGGATGTGGGGCACGAAAGATTCACAAACTGTGCTCATATGATTGCAAATACTGAGGAAGGGAACCCCTCCAAGCATAGAATATATAGAACATGGAATCCCAATATATAGAGGGTAAAATGCCTGGACCACAGACAAGAATAAATTTGTGTGTGTGTGTGTGTGTGTGTGTATACACACACACATAGATACACATAAATATATAGAGATTATATTAAATAATAGTATCTAACTTATACAATATATAATATAAAATTTTAAAATCTAACTTCTAGAATAATGTATTTCAGTTAGACCTTTTAGAGAGAAGGTATCATATTTTTTGCATCTATTATGTTTCCAGAATATAGCAGAGTGTTAGCAAATAGTATTGCCTGATTATAGCATAGTGTAGTAGTACATTATAATAAAGTACAGTATGATAAATAAAGTATAATACAGTAAAGAATAGAATAGCATATGTGTGTGTATAAATATCACCTTAAATGTGATATTAAAAAAATGTTGCAAAACATTTCTTCTCTGGTTTGCCAAATAACAATAATAACAGTAATAATAATGATAATAATAATAAATGTAGATACAATGACTTCAGTACCCACTATAAGCCCAGCATTGTACTGAAGGCTTTAAATACATGACTTCGCATAATCCTCAACCGTGCCAGACAGATGCTGACCAAATTCCTCTCATTCATCTCCGAGACACTCAGCTACACTACATTTCCCAGAGTTCTCTGCAGAAAGATTGGGCCCTGAGATTAATTTCTGGCCATGGGAATATGGCTGAAAGCGACACACGCCACTTCCAGTCTTGTCCTCTAAAGCCTTGTGGTCCTCTGTGCCCTCCCGCTTTGCACATCAGCTAGCCAGATGGAGAGGTCGCGATGGGGGACAGACGCAGTCCTGCCGCCTGGCAGAGCCTCTGGAAGGACAGAGCCTGGGTCAGCCCCATGGAGCAGAATGTTCCATCCCACCTCCTGCTCTGCTCACCCCCACTGGATTGTGACATGTGCAAGAAGTTAAACTTTATTAAGTCACTGAAAATCGGGGGTTTGTTACTGCAGCTAGGACTCCTTCCCTTAATAGCACGGTATTATTAACCTCATGTTGCCACTAAGGACACCGATTTGTTCAAGACCCTGTATGTAGCTGGTCACTGCAGAACCCAGGTTGGACAGACTGCGCCCTGAGCTCATGGCACCACCCCTCACGCACACTGCCCGCACCGTTCCATCAGGTGACCGAGCAGTAGCCCCACGAGGGCAGACTCTGCCCTCAAAGGATTCTCACGGCACAAAGGGAAGGAACTGAGGGGAGGGCTGCTGCATTCCGATTTGGCCAACAATTATTTTGAGCCACACGAGAATCTCGTCTCCCTTGTCCCTGGTCCAGTGGTGGAAGGGGGAGGCCCAGCTGGACGCCGGCCGCAAAGCATTCCAGTGGCATTGGACGTGGCTCCGGGAAAGTCGGACGCCTGGCAGGGAGATGTCACTGGGAACCACACAGACCGATTTCTTGGAAGGACATGCTGTGTTGTGAGCCCAGAGACAGAAATGGTTATGTGTGTGTGCGTGTGATGTGTCTGCGTGTGTGATGTGTCTGCGGGCACACACACCGTCAGTGTGGCCCATAGACATCATCATACACATACATCTGTATGTGAATGCACGTGTGTGGTATGTGTATGTAAATATGTCCGAATCTGTCCATAAAGCATTGCTATATTGTACACCTCTATATGGTATATCCATTGCACTTAATATATACATATGTAAAATAATGTATGGCCACATAGCTTTATATATTTGTGTGTGTGTCTATAAACATATACATGCAAGGTATTAAAAGCTTCTTCAAGCAAACGGAAACACATTTTGTTTCCCTCACAGTTTTGAGAACCACCAAAAATCCACAGGAAAATGGGGATCAGGGACTTCAAATAGACCCAGCGTGCTGCTAATGCAGCTGCCGGGGTGAGAATCACTTAAAAGCCCAGTGACTCAACAGTATGAGCTGGTCCCCCTTCGTCTGGGGGAGAAACGGGCCGGGGGTGTGCGTGGCTGCCAGGAACGGCAGTCCACACCGGCCAGCGCCCCCTGACCACCCAAGTCTGCTCCCCCTGCAACTGATAGATATGTTTTGACAAGTTCTATTAAGTACAAAGACGGCCACCAGGGCAACATGTGGAGTTGATAGAGCAGGAGGCAGAGAGGCCGATCGCAGTGTGGGGCCTGCTGATGTTGACAGAATTTGCCGTAACGAAATGAGTCCGTGCTCCTCGTCATCTGTTGCCGAATTTCAGTAAGGTCTCTGGCACCCGCAGTGCCTAGGAGGGCACGCCTCTCCTTGGTTTCCTATTTCTGTCTCCCGATTGCCAGCAAATCAAGGGCTTTTCAGAGCTCTAATCGGTTGTCTTTATTCACGCTGAGTCTCCAGCGATGCCAAGGGAAGGAGGCCGGGGCGTGCGGAGGCTGCAGGGCCGGCGTGGACCTCGGCCCCCCCACATCCCCAGCCCCCTCGAGCCTCTCTCCATACCTGCGTTTAGCGACTTCACAGGGAGCAGAGTTGGCAAGCACACCTGGGCCGATTACTGTCGCCTCTCTCACCATCTTGAGTACATCATCGTCATCCTCCAGAGCCCTCCTAAACAAGGTTTGGCAACAGCAAAAACAAACACTATTTTACAACATCTTTGGATGCACTTCCAAAATGCGAAAGCAATTAATCAGTAGTAGTCTCCCTGAGACTGCTCAGTGTGGCTGCTGCCTTTGACACGGAGCTTGGCTTTGACGGGAGCCTAAGAAGCATGCGAAGAGAGCCCAAAAAGTGGTGATGGGCTTCAATTATTTATTTGTTTAGAAGACCAGGGAGTAGAACTTGAGCTGTAAGCACATAGATAATCCGTCTAAGGCACTCCCGACAGTGAGGTCTTTAACTCCCCGCCTGAGCATTCTGCTTGGAAAGGGATGGGTATTTTCACCAGGTCTGGCATGGAGCCAAAGGTTTCCTGTGTGTGCGTGTGTGTGTGCGTGTGTGTATGCGTGCACATATTTGAGCAAACTATTTTTGGAGTATTTGAATATCTTTGAGCCTTATATAAGGACTGCTGTTTCTAATTACTAGACATCCAGGCTCTAATGCTAGTTTCTAATGGATAGGATTTCTGCGTGCTGGATTTTCATATAATTTTATGGAAAATCAAGATTATATGTTCTCTGAGAGATTCTTCTGTCATTTAGCAATGTATTCTCAAGGCATGGTGTAATCATCTTAATAATTGACCGGCGGAAAGGAAGTCACTTACAGCCTAAGTCATTCTCAGCCTAGAACTTCGTCCTTAGCAGTTTATTATACACGTGGAAATATCTAGATGGATCTATCATCCCAGGAAATTTACAACAGCAGACACCATGCCCTTCATACTGCATGGGCTGACAACAGAAGCAGGGGTAGGCCACACTTGCTCTTCTGAAAATACCCGTGAGTGAAGAAAAATATGACTGTCCAATTGCACACAGAATTTCCTTAAGATATAAGCTTTGTTCAGATAAAATAGTGGGATATTTTTGATCCAAGTTTACATGGATGTAGGTAGCTGAAATTCCCTTCTCTTAGGCCCTTTTTCATACGCTTGTAGATCCCAAGATTCTGTTCAAAATCTGTCTCTTCCACAAAGTCCTAGCTAATTTATTTTGCTGGATATGGTCTCTTCCTTCCCTGAGTTTACACCACAACTGGTTTATGGCCACCTTCTCGTGAAACACTTTTCCTTGTTTTCATTTCTTACAACTTGTTCTGAACTGTAAGTACCTTGAGAGAAGGGTCTAGGTTTTGCTGATTTTACTGTTATAACATTGTATTTAGTCCATAAGCACTGTCTAGCAAATATACATTGGATGGGTAAATGAATGAATAAGTTAAAATTTTATATTTTGTCTCCCTACGTTTGTACCAATATCGCAGAATATTCACCTTGTTCTGACATAGATGCTGATAGCTCTCTGTATTGGGCTGAATAGAGCGTCCCCCAGATTTGTTTCCATCTGGAACCTCACAATGTGGGTTTATTTGGAAACAGGGTCTTTGCAGAGATGATAAGTTAAAGTGAGGTTATACTGGATTAGGGAGAAGAGACACACACAGGGAGAATGATATGTGAAGACGGGGACAGATACTGGAGCCAAGGAACACCAAGGATTACCAACAACCACAAAAAAGCAAGAGCAAGGAAGGAGCAAAAAAAAGATCCTCCCTTAGAGCCTTCAGAGAGCACATGGCCTTGCCAACACCTTGGGTTCAGACTTCTGGCCTCCAGAACTGGGAGAGAATAAATTCCTGATGTTTTAAGGCACCAGGTTTTTGGTACGTTGTCATGGCAGCCCTAAGAAACTGATGCACTCTCCAAGAACCCACCTGTAGAGAAGGGACTAGATCTGTCCAACCGGGCTTTGACCAAGGATGCAAAGCAGGAGTGGGTTTCCTCCGGCAGGGCAGCCTGAGAGCTTTGTGGTGACCCAATGAAGAGTTGATTTCCCAAAGCAGGGGGAAAAGGCAGAAAGTATAATAGAAATTAGGGAGAGAACAGGCCTGGGCCCCAAGTTAAGATCCTAAGTCACAAGAAGAGGGATGCAGTGATGGGCTGAGGTCAGCCTGGCCAGATTCCATAGTCAGGGGGCTGGCAGGGAAGTTCCATGAGTGCCTTGGACAGCGGGGATTTTTTGACTCTCCTTGTAGCTGTTGGCTGGGCATGAGACACGGGTGGAGTAGCCTTGGTTAGTGGGCCAACGAAGAAGCAGAGAGAATCCTAAACAGCCTAAAACTCAAATTCCACTTCGGCATTTTCCTTTCTAAGTATTTGGCAATCTCTTGCTTTTTCCCTGTTATACTTACTTTCAAATAAAACCTCAATCAAGGCTACAATTTAAGTTCTTCCAAATAATCCTTAAGCAATGCACAATTTGGGAAAATGCCATCACGGATTCACATTTCTTCAGTTTGTAAGTTCTGGGCAACCTGAATAAGACATTAAAGCACAGTGACCACAAACCCTCACTAATTCAGCCTAATTATCTGGAGGACCTTCTGACTGAATGTGAGAAATTGGATCTAGAAAATATTTTAAAAGAAATCCAATTTTACTCCCTTCAAGGAGACGCACTAACCAGAAGTGGACCAGCATCCAGTTAAGTAGCGACCCTCAGAGGACGAGGTTTAATGAGCAGATAAGAACGGCTTGTAATTAGTCCATCATTTGTTTGTACAGCGGAGGGTGCTTGGGAAGTGCTTGAGGATGCTTGAAAACAGTGTGTGCTTTTAAGCAGTTTGAATATTTCCCCAGAAATTTGGTTACACAACTAATTTGTTTAGTATAGCCATCGCTTCCACTTGGTCTCTCGCCCGCTCATCTCAACGTTCACATGAGAGATGTGTGCACAGTAATGAGGGCTCTCTCGGCTTATAAATCAGCGCGAGGAGCACGGGAGGAAAGCACTTCTCAGGGAGCAGTTGGTCCCTGATGGCCACAGAGCTTGAGGGGTGGACCATCGGCCTCTGACGTGCACGGTGCCTCTCGGTGAACTGACCGTCAGGTGGGAAGTGTTGGCTGGTGTCAGTCACAGACAACACTTGATTTCTCCTCATGATCTGAAAGTCCCCGTCCTCTCGAGGTGAATGTGCTTTCTGCTTTCATACTGTAAAAGGTGATTGCTGAGTTAGAGGTCCCGAGACTTGACCTTGACCTTCAATCCCACCGTCAGCTGTGTGTCTCTCGGCATAGCATCTAACCATTTTCTCCACTCTCTCCTCAACTACATGGGAAGATTTAACGATATTGTACATATGCTCCCTGTAAACCATGCGTCATGAACAAATTTAAGAAACTATTATTGTCCAATCGTTCACAAGCAGATCCACTAGGGCTAGTGTTTTAATGAGTCAAAGTTTAAAGAATCGTGTTTACAGTTCAAAAGCTCAAAGAGTAGTGTTGGGTTCCTGAATCTGACAGATCTGGTCTGAAACCCAGTTTTACTGAGATTTCTTGCTAAAGGTGTTTTTTGCCATGATCTTAAACCTCTCTATTCCTTACTTACACACATCAAGTGGAGTTGGAAAAGCAAATGTTCAAAATAAGTGCACAGAGCTTTAGACAGTGCCTGGTACATAATAGGTGCTTAAATGACAGTCCAACATATTATAACCCTAATAAATGCTTGCATCCATTAGGAGACAGGCACACAGTCCTTCACTACAGCTGTATTTGTGGTAGAAAGATGTCGGATGCAACTTGCAGCCGTCACTGGTAAGAGTGGCAGTTGAGCTGGGCTGTATAGACCACGGAGGCCGTGCCACAGTAAAACCAACAGGTCAGATGTACACACGTAGGCACATCTTAAAATATTAGTGAAAAGGATAAAAAATAGAATATAATTTAAACCACAACATTTATATAACTTAAAACACAAGCATAGAAAACAAAAATCCATTTTGCAAGAACCCACTGAATATACACTGAAGATGAGTGGGGAGGAATAAGGGTGGAGTGTGGGAACGAAAGAAGACACATGGTAATAATGCACCGTAGACACATTACAGGTATGATTAACTTAGCCGTCCACCCTCGAAGTGCAACTGAAAGATAAAATACAATACAGTTATGACATGATAGTTCTTGTTATTACAGCACCTGGGGAGTCCAACTTCTTAGGAATAAAAAAAAAATGTCGTGTTCTCTATTAATTTCCTGAGGCTCCTGTAGCTAATTACCATAAATGGTGGCTTAAAACAACAGAAATTTATATTCTCAAAGTTCTGCCTTTGAATTAATGGAATTCCTGGAGGGTTCCTATGCTCCAGCACCGTAGTGTTCAGCCAGTTCAGTTCTTCCTACAGAGATATTTCACCTCAGGCCCTCCAAGCCAGGGTGACTAGTGACCGCACTGCTAACTTCTGCGCCCCATGGCGTTATAGGGGGATCCAGGAAAAAAGGAAGTTGTAGCAAGGCTCTCCACAGGCCTGAGTTTGAGTCTTGCCTTGGACTTCAACTAAGGGTTTCCCACTGGCAAGTGACTTAAATCCTCTCAATCAGGAAGCTTAATCATGAACCTGTCACATTCTGGAAAAAAAGGTTAACAGTGCCCACGCAGTCAGGCTTTTGGGAGTTGATTGTGAATAAAGCAATTAACACAATTAATTAGCATCCACAATCAATATTAACTCTAATCATTGACTGTTCATTTATCATTTACATACTTATCTTTTCAAATGTTCTCTTAAAAATAATAATAATGTACGCTGGTTTTCATTCATTTAAAAGTTTAAGTGACCTTGGGTAAATCCAACCACTTCACCTATCTGAGTCTGTTTCCTCTCCTGCAAAATGAGATTTGACTAGATCAGTGGTTCTCAATCACCAAAATGCCACATCGTTTACCCAAAATGCATGATGCCTCTGCTCAAATATATATCCTCTTAGACCTTATAGGTAGGTAGCTCATTACTGTCCTCACATATCTCCTATCAATCTTACTGCTCTAATCCTGGAGGAGGATTGATATTCCTAAGCATAAAAGACAGTTAGCAAGTTGGTTTCCAAGTGACATCGTCCAGGGGATCCAGCGAAGATTCATTTATTCAATAACTGTAGATCCTTTAGCGAAAATATGGAACACAATCCACTAAACAATTCAGTAAGACACCTTCAAATACAGCCTTTCGAATTGCAGATGAGCTTTACAGAGAACAGACTACGCGGAGTACAAGAAGAAAACGATCCGTCAGTTAGGAGACATCTCAGTTCTGAGTTATGCAACAGCGTCTCCATAGAAAGCCCGAACCAGATCAGTACCGTTGCGTGGTGATTTGGTAATTATTATGTTCATTCTGACTTTCTGGTGCTAGTCCTGTGGCGCTCCCATGTTTGCATACAACACAAAATTACCCACTTGGGGTAACGCTATCCAGTGTCTTCTTAGGCATTTCCTATTTTGAAAATAAATGATTAAATGAGTGAAAGAACACATAAATAAATCGTAGCAGTTGTCGATAACGCACACTCACCCAGCAGCAATGTGAGTTTACCAGGCACAGGAGAGAGGGACAGAAACCGCCCAGGTTGAGTCCAGCCCACGTGTATGTGAGCGCGAGAGTCAGGGCAGCAGCCATCGGCTTCTGGCATCTGCCTCTGTTTATTCCTTGCCATCCGAGGCCAACTCAAGTTATTTATTCAGTATTCTGATTGAATTATCACACAGATACGCCTTTTAGAGTTAAATTCTGCTTTAAAGTTAATAACGACAACAAAGCCACCCTTTCCACCACGTTTCCCCACTCCGACTCAGGAACATCCACTTTCAATTTCTTATATCTTCTTGCTGGTGTTTATACCTCTGTATTTTTAAATAACATGCTTATACTGCTACTTCATACAATGCCTTTCAATTTTCTGACGTCTCTCTTACATCGTCCTTCATACGCACACTTCTGGGCTCTACGTTTTCAAAATGTTGTGACAGCGTAATCTGGGTTCATTCAATACGGTTGACTTTTGAGCAGCACAGGTCTGAACCGCGTGGGTCCACTTATACATGGATTTTCTTCCGCCTCTGCCACCCCAAGACAGCAAGACCAACCCTTCCTCTCCCTCCTCCTCCTCGGCCTACCCAGTGTGAAGATGACCAGGATGCAGACCTTTATGATGATCCACCTCCACTTAATGAATAGTAAATACATTTTCTCTTCCTTACGATTTTCTTCATAACATTTACTCTGTAGGTTGCATTATTGTAAAATTACAGTATATAACACATATCAATTACAAAATATGTGTTAATTGACTGTTTATGTTATCAATAAGGCTTCCGGTCAACAGTGGGCTATCAACAATTAAGTTTTGGCAGAATCAAAAGGTATGCGTGAATTTTTGACTGTGTGGGCAGTCGGTTTCCCTAACCCCTGTGTTGTTTAAAGGTCACCTGTCTTTGCTATTCTCATCATGACTGTAAGAATAATGTTCACAAACGAGCCACTCAGCATCCTATGATTACATTTCTTGTATAACCTTGTGTTGACTGTAATAATTACCTTAAATATTGTTTTTCTATTTTCTTGGTTTTTAAGTACAATCCACTTTTTTTTTTTACAAAACTATGAAACTCTTCTCTGTATGGTCAAATATAAAAGGAAGGA
Source organism: Lepilemur ruficaudatus (assembly GCA_963574885.1). Classification (NCBI taxonomy): domain Eukaryota; kingdom Metazoa; phylum Chordata; class Mammalia; order Primates; family Lepilemuridae; genus Lepilemur; species Lepilemur ruficaudatus. The sequence continues at coordinate 25,135 of CAUYRT010030938.1, forward strand.
TGTCAGTACTATTTTTATTTTTAAAGGCAGTCATTCGGAGCCATTCATTTTTCTCCTGCAATGTAGACTGATTGCTCTCAAGAACTGCTTCATGGCTCTCTACCTGGGACCTCTGTCACCTTCATTCTGGGGAATACCTTTATTTATGTCCTGTATTGGAGCTCACGTCCTGAATTCTGCGTACTTATCTTTCTTTGTTTGCTGTATCATTTTGATAGAGTAATTTCTCCAAAGCTTCCTCTGAAAGGTGCCTACATATATATATATATCTGTGTGTGTGTGTGTGTGTATATATATACACACATATATATATATAGAGGATGGCTTAGCTGGGTATAGGATTCTAAGTTTTAAATAATTTTTTATCAGAATTTTAAAATGATATCTTCATTCTCTTTTTGTCCAAATACTTCTGTGGAGCATCCCAATGACATTCTTATTCCCAAATTGTTGTATGTAACCTGAGTTCTTCTCATCAGAACCTCTCTAGAACACATTCTTAAAATTTCTGGAGGTTTGGGAATTTTGTGCCTCAGTTGGTCCTTTTTCGTTGATTGTGCTCTGTATTTAATGGGCTTTTACTCTAAAAACTCATGCCCATCCATTCTAGGAAATATTATCGTATAATTACTTGATTATATTCTCCTCTCCATTACCTTAATTTTTTTCTTTCTTTTTAGAGATCTTTTTAATTGGATGTTTGACCTCCTGGATTGGTTCTCTAATTTTTTTTATCCCTTTTGTCTGATTACATCCTTGTTATTCTTTCTGAAGACAATTTTTTAATGACAACTTTATTGAGATGTAATGCACACACCACAGAATTCACCCTGCTGAGGTGTGTGTTCACTGGCTTTTTGTGTATTCAGAGTTGTGCTACCTTCAGACCACCTTCTAATTTTAGGATACTTTTATCACTTTGAAAAGAAAACCCATCTGTACCTAACAGGAGTCATTCCCCAAGCCCTGGGCCAGTACTAATTTGCTTTCCATTTCTATAGATTTGCCTGTTCTCAACTTTTCATATAAATGGATTCATGTAACGTATGCTCTTGTAGGGCTGGTGTCTTTGACTTAGCAATATGTTTTCAATGTTCTTCTATGTTATATACTTCCTCTGTTTTTATGGGCAAATCGTATTTCATTTGATGGATATACCACATTGTGTTTATCCTTTTGTTAGTACTTGGACATATGGATTGTTTTCGCTTTTTGACGAGTAATGCTGCTATGAACATCCATGCACAGGTTTTTGTGCAGACGTATTTTTCTCAATTCTCTTGAGTGTCTATCTAAGAATATAATTCGTGGGCCATATGGTAACTCTATGCTTAACATTTTCAGGAACTTCCAAACAGTTTTCCAAAATACTTAATCCATTTGTAGTACCGTCCACAAAGTACGAGGGCCCTGCATCTCCTACATTCAAACCAACAATTCTTATTGTCTTTTTAAAACTTTAGTCCTCCACGTCAATGTAAAGTAGCATCTCGTTGTGATCTTTATTTGCATTTTTAGTGACTACTAGTGTTAAACATATTTTCATGTTTTTGTTGGCAATTTGTATATCTTCTCTTTTGACAAATATTTTTTTATTTTTTCTGAAAGAATCTTAAATTTTGTCTTCCAATCCTTCCATTGAATTGTTAATTTTTTGGCTTTATGTTTTTAATTTTTAAGAGCTCTATTTCTCAATATTTTTAGAGAGACAATAGCTTCTCATGGGAAATTAATTATACTTTTATTTATAGTTTTGTTAAGATTTCTTTTAGTTACTCCATTTGTTCTCCATTTGCTCTGTTTCTTCTATGTCCCTTTTCCTTTATATTTTGTTCTCTGTCTTTAACATTAAAAGAATTTCTTGATGTTCATTTATATTTAAGAATAGGGCACCGAAACCTTGAATGAAACCTCTCTGTGTGTAAGCAGGGATTGCAAGCTCTGGGCCGGCACCATGGGGCAAATGAAGATTCCTCAAATGTCATTCATGGGAGTTCTATCCTCTCCAGCTAATTTATTTTCCAAAGATCAATCCTCCAGTTTCCTACCTAGAATAGAAGGCAGGTTTTCACTGGTCTGGGAGTTGAAAGGGAAAATATTGTCCGTTGTCTCATAGTTCTGTAGGCAGCTTTTCACTTATCTAAACTGTCCCCTTCTTATCCAGGGATAAGCATGACACCTTATCCCTGTGTGTGAAATTCCACGATCCTGGACTCCTCTGGTTCCATCCTTTCTCAAGAATGAACTAGTCTTCTCTGAGAGAGGATGGGAGACAGTAGTCTGGTCACACAGAGCAGGAAAGCAGGTGGAGATACCGAACTGCCATTTATTCAACTACAGCCTCATTCCAAGTCTCACACCCACCCCATTCTCTAGACTTCAGAAATAACTGTCCCCTCACATTTCTTTTCTCTTGTTGCAAGAATGTACCTTCTTCTGATCGTCATCTCCGTGCAGAAAATGAGGTTCTGCCTCTCTCTCTGCTGTATTGCAGCAGCGGCCACGTGTTCATCCTCCATGTGCGAACACGTCTTGTGGGCTGTGATTGAATTACTGATTCGCTTTATCCTTTGACTGTATACTTTCGATATAATTTCTACTCTCATTTTCTTGGTTTGCAGGAAAGAAGCAGAGAAGAAATGCCTATTTCCAATCGGTCATATTTAAACAGAATTCGCTAACAAAATCTCTATACTCATCAACTTCGTTCCTTTGATCATGGAAGGAATGAATAAACAGCTTTTACAATAAGAATCCCAAACAATAAACCACACAGCAGATCACAAAAAACTTTACTATTTTTTTAAAACAATGAGGACACAAGCTATTACTCCAGTGTTCAAAGAAGTGCTCTGTGCAGTCAATTGGGACATGCGTCTCATCTCTCAAGTTGTCTTGGGTAATTTCAGTTTAAATATCAGTCACCTCAGTTCACCATGCAGAGATGGCTACCAAAGTGTGATAAATATATATGTATGTGTATTCATCTATCTGTCTGTCTGTCCATATACAGATATGTGTGTATATATGATATGTGTACATATGTACATATATACAGGTAGGTATATATGTGTATCTATACACATATGTATATGTATCAGTATTATATGTTTTCATTTGTATTTATATTTATATATTATTTCTTCTTCTATTAAGGAAAGGAAATGTCAAGAATAGACAATTTTATGAAAGCCGTGCTTATGCTCTGCTTCCCTGAGATTTATATGCAATATGAAATGACTCAATTAAGGTCTGAATTTCTACCTTAAGTTTGCTAAGACATTTTATACCTCACCCTTCATATTTATGGTATTTTAGAAATGTGGTCAGCGGATCTTGGGCAAGTTCACAGGCCCTCTTATACTATTACTTAATTTAGTAGGTGGATTCGTTGACAACTGTGTCTCGGCCACTGAAGATACCTAATGACCGAGTTATACCCGAGGGCTGGCAGCAAAGCAAACTTGTAAGCGTCTTCCTTCTGCCATAGCCTCTGTGTTTTCCTCTGGGACTCTCACAGCCCTGCGTGCGTTTCTGAGTTCCATTTCAAGTCGCTGGTTCAATTCACTTAATGAACTTCCTGTCAGTTTTCCCATTTTATTCCTTCACCCTGTCATGGAAACCTATGGAAAGTTTGCTTAGCTAAGTCATTTTTCTGATGGGAAACCAGTATTGTTTTTTAAGTGGTCAATTCAAAACTTACACTTGATCAGAAATGAAGCACCCACAGCAGCATCCCAAACCCTGAATCTGCTCATTCTGCGCATTCTGATACTATTTTAGCCGACATGACATTAATATACACTGTAAGTAAGGATCTCTCTCTCCCTATCTCCACACACCCATATACACACGTAATATAAAATTTAAGTAGATAGATGTAGACTTAGAGATAAAATGAAAGAGATATATAGATATAGAATAGAAATTTTAAATGCATTCAAAATGGGAAATCTCTCTTTTTGTTCTCTGCTGGGGAAAAAATATAAAACCTAATCTATCTGCCCCAATTTCATCACCTGATTCTCTTTTTTGTGTACTAAAGACCTATGGGTGCACTGATTTCATTAGAAGATGGGGTTTCCATGATCCTTTAATAAAAAGATTTGGTCTAGCATAATAACCACCCAGTGTTTTATTTAAGTTGCTGGGTTTGGTGTCTCCCAGTGTGAACAGCAATAATGATCATGCGTTTCTAGGAGGAAATTTATTTTGATAACTTTCGTTAGCTGACAGGTATGTAATACACTTACCCCCCAGGCTTTGGGACCGGGTTTCAAATGAAGCCTTTGCTAAAGTGAAGAAAATCATTCAACTTTCAAAAATTCATGAAGTGACAAGTGCTGGGAATTGGGTGCGACTGGGGATGTGACAAAAGCTGGGAGAGGCCTGCTGGGGTGGGCAGGGCGGTCATTGCAAACATCCTGCTTCTATCCTGTCTCCCCTCTCTCGTAATTCTGTCTTGCACCTGCTGCAGGCCCCAGTGGCCAACCTACTGGTTAATGAGAAGGGTTAACCTGGTCTCTGGGCCAGGTTAATCACTTTTTATTCTTAGAAAAGATGGTGGATTATTGATCTCTTTGCTATTTCCTCCTGTAAAGAGTTACTGGGGCTCTTCACACGGCGAATTTTATCAAAGGGATATTTGCATATACAAAATAAATTCATTGAGGCCTTAAAAAATCATAAATGCTCTGGATTCCTTCCATAATTTGAAATATGGCGATTATATAAATACATATTGGAAGATTTCAGTTAAATCGTGGTATATCTATTCAATGGGCTAATATTCAGTCATTGAAAGGGGAGCTATATCTCCACAATGACATAGAAGATTTCCGTGACTCATTGTTCAGGGATAGAGAAGATTATAAAAACAGCATTGAAAAATATAGTATGCTTTCATTTATAGAAATACATGGATCAAAAACATAGATTCAAATATGTTCAAAATGTTAATGAAAATATGTTCAAAATGTTAAGGGCCTACCTTTGGCTTGTGAATTGTCAGGTGAATTTACTTATTATTTTTCCATGTATTTTTTTGACATAAATATGTGTCCATTTTATAATCTGAAAACAACAAAATACCAAAAAAAGCTGTGTTATTGGATGGAAATAAAAGATAGCTTTAATTTGAATGACTGCTAAGCCCATTAGGTCTCAGAGGCCGTAATTCTGTCGGTTAACCTTCAACCAGGAAGTCCTCACTTCGAAAATATTCATCTCGCGCATCTACAAAGTAGAACCAACAGTAATGCTATCTTCTAAGAACAGATTGAGAAAGCATTTGCAAAAACATGAGATGCAAAATAATAAGGCGGCGAATACGAGCTCTAGAGCCAGACTTCCTGGGAACGAATCCCCTGTAATTGCTTCCTAGTTGTGTGATCTTAGGCAAGTTACTTAACCTCTCTGAGCCTCAGCCACCTCATTGACAAATGAGATGAGTAAATGTATCCCCACCGTGGCTGTATCAGGAGGGCTAATTCAGCTAACAGGCCAGCTACATAATAAACATTATATGCATGTTTAGTAAATAAATAAAGTGTTACGTGGTATACTCAGCTATAGAATTCAGGCCTTTCAACTTCCCAGGTAAAATCTTCTTTAAAATACACTATGCTGGAACTCTGTGCTTTACGCAGCCTTTTGTTTGGTTTGGTTTTGCTTTGTATACATGTATAAGCAGTACACCAAGGATACCAATGAGGCCAAGGTTGTAAAAATGATCGTGGAAAAAATGCCAGTGCAAGGTAATAACAAGAGACGGTTGCTTTGTTCTATTTCTTTTTCGGACAGAGTTAAAGCAGATCTGCTCAAATCAATACTATAGTTCAAATAATTTTTCCGAACAAGAACAGATTTATACACGAAGGTATGTGCCCTGCTAATTGAAAAGGCTTTATTACTAGTTGTCCATTCCTGTTAGGGGCCATCTTTTAAAGTAAGATGGCTTCCCCTTAAATCAAGAATCAATTAGAAACATTAATGAAACAACCCTGTCAACTCCCATTAGACCCAGGCCAGTCCTTTTTCTTCTCTATTAAGCAAGTAATTGCTAATCACTATTTTTATCAATATCTTAGAAACATGATTTGTAATTTACCTCTGCCAAATGAAGAATACCAATTGGTTACTGATTCTAAGTTGAAAGGACTCTGCCAGGGGGAGAAGGGAAGTCTGTGTTCTCTGTCATTTCCTATTTGTAAACAAACATTGTTTTCCAAACGATAGAATACGCAGGGTAGAATGTGCTCTAAGAAGTGAAAGAGGAATTGGGAGGATTTGAGAGGAACATGTGGCCAAACAAGCAAAATCATATTAAAAAGGGGCAGAGTTAGTTTGTGCCTTGTCCGCTCGGCCAAGACGTTCAACCTGGCTCAACAAGCATTCGCGTAGGGAAGATACCCTTGGTCCTCTCTGTGCAGTGCTGGAGGTACAAGATGTGTTAACGGAGGCGCCTGCATCCTGAGCTCTCACAGTGTGGTGTGAAAGACAGACAGAGAGAAACAGTTGCGTAAAGTACGGTAAGATGTTTTAACAGAAATGTGCCTGTAGAGGTTGGGGTGTAGAGTGGGAGGATATTAAGCTCGCCCTTGAGCCCAGGGAGAATGAATAAGACAAGGATTCATTCCTCACTTTTCCTTCACTGTTTGGGGTTCAGGGCGGGGGAAGAGGGGGCAGAGTGTTTGACCTTAGACTAATAGGTTGGACTTAGAAATGATAGTGCAGATTATTTAGTCCAACCTTCTACTCTTTTCATGAAACTCCTTTAACCACTCCTCCTGACTCTTGATTAAAATCTCCCAGGGGCACAGAGCACCCCATTTCTAGAAGTAGTCCGTGCCCACTTTGGCAGTTCCGATCCTTGCAAGACTGTGGATTCAGAGAGTGTCCCTTTCACTAGTGTCTGTGACTCTAATGTCAGCCACACGAGGTCAGGCCCGTTGGCTAATGAGGAGTCGTGAAACCAGTCTTGGGGTTGGAAAAACCAGGCTGGCTGTGAGTCTCAGTTTCGTGTAAGTGCTGTGCCTTTTGGTCTGTAACTTTCCTCAGCGGGAAAATTCTCACTGGAAAAATAATAACTGACGCCCACAAGGAAGTTAGAATAGTCACATGAGGTAAGGTATGTGAAAATAAATTTTTAAATTGCCAAGAGTATTGTTGTCAACACTTTCTTTTCAACAGAGAAGTTCTTAAAATTCTTGAGGGACCCCCGTGTTTCACCCGGTTCTTCTCATTTCTGTTCTCAAGATCTTGACTTCTTACAATTCTCCCCACGTGCCTGTGAAATGCCTCTCCTGCACTTTAGAGTGTTCCCGAAACTTTTGTCTCAAATGAGTGCACCCAAATACAAATGCAGATCTGGTTTGTGCAATTGTGATTTGGACTGTCTACCAGTTTCACCTAGGAAGTATGACACAGGAAAATCTTTCTAACAGTCCGCTGTCAGAATCTACTGTCCCCGTAATCCAGTCCACCACTGTGCATTAAAACAAACAAACAACAACAAAAAAAACCCTTAAAATGTGAAAGTTCTGTCTCTAAGGGAGAGAAAGAATGGTAGAGCAGTAAAAAAATGCTCACAGGAACCAGATGTGATGAATGAACTCTGAGAATTAGAGCTGGGGGAAGCCTTAAAGATCATGCAGGCTGTGGTTTCATTTTAAATAAGGGGGCAGATGTTGGTTAAAGCTTTGTGATAGTGAATACCAGGCTACCATCCACTGGTCTTAGAATAATGCCCTTGTCCTTATGGTGAGGTCGCCGTGTAAAATGCAGGACATCAAGTTAAATTTGAATTTCGGATAAACAATGAACAATTAATATAAGTATGTCCCATGCGATATTTGGGACATACCTACACTAAAAAAAAGTATTCTTTGATCAATTAAGGGGTAAATGCATTGTTAAGTTTGATAGACATTGCTAAATGGCCTCCAAAGGCATCATACCAATCGCTCTTTTTTACTAGCTATGCGTGAAGTGTGTGAGCAGAACTTCAGAAATGTTTTCCAGTCTGATAGCTGAGAAATGGCATCACAGTGTGGTTTACCTCCCCATATCTGGAATTATGAATGACTCAACGGTTCCTTCCTTTGCTGAAAACTGCCTATTCATATCATTTGTTGACACTTTCTTTTTTTTGTAATGATGTGGTTATTTTAAGTCACAGATTGTTTTTTTTTTTTATTGTGGAAAATTAGTCCATTATTTGTAATATGAGTTGTAAATATTTTTTGAATTTGTCACTTATCATCTGATTTTATTATGATGCTTTTGACCATGAACAAGTATTTTATTTTATTTTTGATGTTGTTGAGTTTATCAATCTTTTGTGTGCATTGGTTTGTGGACTTTGAATCACAGGAAGGTAGGTCTTCCTGATTCTAAGGTTATAAAAGGATGTACTTGTTTTTCTTTTTACTTTTGTATTTTCATATTTATACTTTTAAATTTTTAATTTTTAATAATTTGGATTTTCTGCTGCTATATGGAATGAGGTATGGATTCAATTACATTTTTCTGATTTTTTCAGAAGTTCCAATACCATTTATTTAAAAGATCTTGCTTTGCTCACTCGTTTGAGATTCCAACTTCATCATATGCTAAATTTCTGAATTTATCTGTGCCTACTTTTGACTTTCAAATCTTTCCCTTTGGTCAATCTACTCACTGAAACACTGATGACATATGTCTTAATTCTCTTTAAAATATGGTTTTATGTATAGTAGAGGCAATCGTCATTCATTCTTTCCTTTTTCAAAAACACTTTTATATCTGTTTTTCGATAAATTTTAAAATCAGCTTTGTCTAAACCCAAAGCAAAACAAACAAAATAAATTTAGTATTTTTAAATTGGAATCTTGTTATATATATAAACAAAATAAGGGAGACAATATCTTTATTATATTGAGTTTTCCTTTTGAAATTAAGCTACATTTTTTTTATTTGTTCAGTACTGATTTCTGTCCTTCAATAGTGTTTTAAAGTTTTCTTTGTAAAGGTTTTGCATATAGCTTATTAAATTTATTTCCTAGTATTTCATCTTTTTTGGTACTGTTATTGATGGGACTTGTTTCTGCCATTATGTTTTCAAATTATTCATTGTATATATTGATTTATGTTTATTAAGTTCAAAGCCTACTACCTGACTGCACTTTCTCTATAGCGTTATTATTGGTAGCCCTTTTTAATTCAACTCTCTTGAATTTTCTTGTGATCAATTATTTTCTGTGACTACTGCAATGAAAGTATTTTCTTCCCTTCTTTTTTTTCTGTGTGTGTGTCCCTAATTATTATACTAATACAATGTTAAACAATAGTGACAACAGTAGGCACCCTTGTCTTATTCTAGAATTTAGTGATGTGCCTAGCGCACTAGTGCCTCCCCATTAAGTTGATGCTGGCTTTTGGGTGGAAAAAATATGTATATTTACTGTAACTCTATATCTACATATCTGTACCTCTATATATGTTTATGTTTCTATCTATATACCTAGCCAAAGATATATGTATATGTATCATGTATACTTATAATCTATGTCCACATATCTATATTTATATCTATCTATAATTATCTGTATCTATAATATCTCCATGCCAATATAATCGTATTGGAGAAGGGTCTACCTATTACAGTATAATTGAGGATTTAAAATTTCCTTTTATCACTTTATGGAAGTCTAATTGATATATAATAAGCTGTACATTTTTGAAGCATGCAATTTGATGAATTTAGATATGTATGTATACTATGAAGGCATTATCTCAATAAGACAATAAGCATGCCCATGCCCACCAAATGTTTACTCACGCCCCTACGGAATCCTTCCTTCACCACACTCTTCCCCAAGCAATCAGGACTTTCTGTCACTATGAGTTAGTTTGCATTTTACAGAATTTTGCGTGAATAGCATCATGCAGTATGACTCCTTTTGGGGGGCAGTCCAACTTCATTTGCTCAGCATAACTTTAAGATTCATCCATGTTGTGTCGTGAACATCAACGTTTTATTCTTTTTGCATTTCTGAGTAGTTTTCCATTTTGTGGATAAATCATAATTCATTTATTCATTCACCTTCTTGATGGAAGTCAGGTTGTTTCCAGTTTGGGGCTATGGACATTTGTGTTGACATAGCTTTTCATTTCTCCTCGGTAAAGAACCGTAAGTGCAATGACTGGGTCGTATGGTAAGTGTAGGATTGATGTTTAAGAAACTACCAAACTGTTTTCCGAAGTGGTTGCATTATTTTATATTTCCCTCAGCAAAGAGCAAGAGTTGTAGTTTCTCCATGTCCTCGTCAGCACCTGGTATGTCCGTCTCTCAATTTTAACCTGCGTAGTGTTATCTTATTGTGCCTTTACTTTGCATTTCCCTAAAAATAGATGATGCTGCAATTTTCCCCTGTGTATATTTGCTATTCATGTATTTTCTTTGGTGAAGTGTCTGTTCAAACCTTTTGCACATTTTTAATTGGGTTGTTAGTCTTATTATTGTTTGTAGAGAGTTTTAACAAGACACATATTTTTAATTTTTTTCAAATTTCTTTCAGCATTTATAGATGGCTGCTTAATTTGTGTCCATTAGATCCACTAAGATGACAGATTTTCTAATAATGAAAGACCTTTGCATTCCCAGAAAAAATATTACATGCCATGCTGTTGGAATCAGTTTGCCAGCTATTTGTTTAGAATGGGTACAGTAAATTTGATAAGTAACATCAAAACTTGTCAACATATTCCCTTGTCAACTAGTGAATGATTTACTTCCAAAAATAAATGGAAGTATACCATTTCCCTGGCAAGTAGCAGGGACTCTGCACTTGTCTGGGGGCTGTGGGGCCTAGAGGAGAAAGAACTTTCCAGGAAAGTGATATTAGGCTGACATTTTAGACATAAATAGTAATTAATTGATGAAGGAGTTGAGAGTTTAGGTGCTGTGATTTGAAGGTGTCCTCTCCAAAATCCAGATGTTGCAACTTAGGGGCCAGCGTGACGGTATTAAGAGGTGGGGCCTTTAAGAGGCGATTGGGTCCTGTGGGCTCCCTCCTCATGAATGGGATCTAGGGCCTTACAAAAGAGGCTTCACCCGGCAGCTTCCTGCTGGCTTGCCCTCCCTGCCTTCTGCGGGCAATGTGAGGACACAGTGTCCCTCTCCTTCTGAGGACACAGCAACAGGGCTTCATATTGGAAGCAGAGAGCAGCTGTCACCAGACACCAGACCTGCTTGATCTTGGACTTCCCAGCCTCCAGAAGTGTCATAAATAAATCTCTGTCCTTTGTAAATTACTTAGTCTCAGGTATTTTGATACAGCAGCACAAAATGGACTAAGACAGAGGACAGAGGAGGATGGAGTACTCTAGGCAAAGGACACAGTATGTGTGAATGTCTGCAGGCCCATCTCGTCTCTCCAGACAAGGTGTTTGGATGTGCAGGGGTGAGTCAGAGAGGGAGGCAGGGTTTGAAACCATGGTACCTTAGAAGTCACAATAGGTGTTTGGATTTTTACCCTGGGAGCAACAAGGAGCTATGGAGAGCTTTTAAGAGAAGAGAAATATGGTTCCAAATGCAGGAGAAATGGGCACGTGCTTCCATGTGGCATTTCCTCCTGGTCACAGGAACTAAATTCACATCTATATGTGCCACCTTAGTCAGTAAGGGTTTATCTAGTTTTCCAGGGTCACTGGTCCCTCTGGTTACAAGGGTCTCTCAACCCCTCTGATCAGCCCCTCTGCAACAAAGGGACTGAGGTGACGGGTAGAGATGACATAATACAAATTAGCTAATATTAATGGAATGCTTACTACTCACCAGTCAATATTAATCGTAATTAACACTGATTATCATGCTGAATCTTTATAGCTACCTTATAGGAGAGGTACTTGTTTTTGTCAATTCAGGCTGCTGTAACAGAACACCATAAACTTGGTGGCTTATAAACAACAAACATTGTTTCTCACAGAGTCGCTCACAGTCCTGGAGACTGGGAAGTCCAAGTTCAAGGCACTGGTAGACTCAGCGTCTGGTGAGGGCTTACTTTCTGGTTCATAGGTGGTGCCTTCTCGCTGTGTCCTCACATGGCATAAGGGGCATGACAGCTCTCTGGGTCTATTTTATAAGGGCACTAATTCCATTCATGAAGTCCCAACCCTCATGATCTAATCATCTTCCGAAGGTCCCAGCTCTTAATACTGTCACATTGGGGGTTAGGATTTCAATGTATAAATTTGGGGGGACACAGACATTTAGTCTATAGCAGTACTCCTATTATTCTCCCACTTTATACATAGGGAAACTGAGGCTCGGAATAAGTAAGGTTGTCAGGAACTCTGAAATATCTGAGATTTTCTGTTACCCACAGCTGACAAGTGAACCTGCCACAGTTTCGTGGATGCTGGTAGAAGAAATAAGCGTCCTGATTCTGGAGCTAAAGGACAGTTTTTAAATCACAGTTGTGGCAGTAACCAGAGTATCAGCATATCTTGTACCTCCCCCAAATTCCACAGGGTGACACAAAGAGGACCAGGTGACACCTGTACATGCACTGACTTGTATTACAAGAGAGGAACCTTAAGCTTAGGGAACCTGAATCTTTAAAAGGAGCGATAAGGCTGCTGGCCCTTTCCTCTGGGGGAAAATGCTATCTCCATCTTCCAAGGCTACAGACAACTTTAGACAGGCAGTCCGAAACCAAGAGCAGTCAGATCCTCACTCATAAGATGTGCAGGAACACAAGAAACCCGCTGGGTGTGGTGGCTCATGCCTGTAATCCTAGCACTTTGGGAGGTCAAGGTGAGAGGATTGCTTGAAGCCAGGAGTCTGAGGCCAGCCTGAGCAACATAATGACACCCCATCTCTATGAAAAAAATTTAAGAATTAGCTGGGCGTGATGGTATGCAACTGTAGTCCCAGCTACTCAGGAGGCTGAGGCAAGAGGATCATTTAAGCCCAGGAGTTTGAGGCTGCAGCGAGCTATGATGACACCACTGCACTCCAGCCTGGGTGACAGAGAAAGACCCTATAAAAAAAAAAAAAAAAGAAAGAAAGAAAGAAAGACAAGAAATTTGTGGATAATTCTCTGCCAACATAATGCACACATCTGAGGTCACGAGTGGCAAGAGCTAGATTCAGAGTGGGCCACCCTAGAGCCCACGGGCTAACCCCTGGGGCCTGAAAGATGTGGGCAATTGGGGGAGGGGGACAAACACCAAGCAAGGAGGGCCCTCTGGGCCACCGGTGTCTGGGGTGCATCTACCCTGGGTCTCACCACCCTAGAGGCAAAGGGTCTGCTGCCATCGGCAGGCCAAAGGCGGGGATCAGAGTGAGTTGGAAAATGGAGAAATGCAAACCGAGACCCAGGAGGACAAGTGCAAGGTCTTGTGACAGGGGGCAGAGAGTGCGAGAGAGGGCAGATCCTCCAGCGGCTGTCCTTGCTCTCACGGCTCAGGGTGACCTGCAGGACTCGTGGAAGGACCCTTGCATTTCAAACGTCAGGTCTGGGATGTCCACTGCGAAACACAGGGCTGTTGAAAGGTGAGAACGCCTCAGAATAGAAGATCAGCAGGCGGGGGAGCCAAGTGCGCAGGCGGCCCCTCGCTGGCCGTCCCCTCTATCGGTGGCACCTCAGCTACGGGACTGTGGGTGTGGGCACGGCTGGGGAGGCGGTTTCAATGGCAGAGGCTCCGTCTCTGACAAAGTTCTAATCTAGGTTAAGGCTCAATGCCGAGGGCTCTTTGGAGCAAAATCATCTCTTTATTAATGAGATCCAACCCCATCTCTCTGATAGAAATGATGACAAAAGGTGTCCCTTTGGTGCTATTCAAATGAACGGGAGAGAACAGTGGGTGTTTTTAAAACTCTCTCCCTATCAGAGGGAGGATGGAGCTCATTAGCGAGGGGAATGACTTTGCTGGGGAAAGGCTGTTACAATAAGAAAACATAACCTACTCAAGATGAACCAGATCCAAGTCAATTAGGCTGGGAAAAAAAAGGGGAGGGGGAGAGAGAGAGCGAGCTTCAAAAATACCGTCTCCCTTCCTTCCATTCATTCGAATAACAGCAAGGGGACATTTTGGTTTTCTAATCATTTTTTTTTACTTGAATCAGTCTGGATCTCATTAATATAGGAATGATTTCACTTAAAAGACCTGGTGTTAAACTCCTGTTCAACGGAGATTAACCAAATCAAACATGATTTGACCAAAAAAGAGAAGTCTAAAGTACTGTATCTCTTGCTAATACGTTGCAATTTGACTTTAAAAAATGGTACACACGATATTTCTTATTCAGCTTCTTTTGATGTATCTGGAATGCGTTTTCCTGGGTAAACTGGTATTGAAATTTGCGTGAAATGCATAAGCCACATGAAGCTACGGGAGAAGAGGGATGCGGACGCTTTGCACGTGTGTGGGCTGGAGGATGACCTGCCCGTGTGAGCTGTGGAGCAAGAATGTCTTCCACAGGGGACATAGTTTCCTAGAATCTGCCGGGAACCTTCATTTTATTAACCTTGTTGGACCATAATTTTCATTGTCAGGTAAAAGCACTTAATTTGAAGGTTTCTCCACCTCAGCGCTATTGGCATGTGGGGTCCTTTGCTCTGGGCTGTCCTGTGGGTCACAGGGTGTTCAACGGCACCCCTGGCTCCACCTGCCACATGCCCGTAGCACACGCCCACCCACTGTGGCAACTAAAAATGCCTCCAGACTTTGCCAAATGTCCCCTGGGGAAGGGAGCAAAGCCACCCCACACCTCTCACTGGTATCAAGGCGGCTAGAAGGCAAAAGGAAGGGCTGTGCATGCTACCATACATGTGCTTGGGTGCAATTTGGCATCCTGGCTTTGTTCCAGAAGATTCTCTGAAGTACCTTAACTTCCCTCCTTGTCTCAACCTGCATGCTGCCCTAGTTTGCTCTCTCTCCTCGCTCCATGGTAATTTAACTAAAGGCATCTTTTCACCCCACCTTGATTAGGTACCTGTGGGCGTGAGGGGGGCATCCTGAGGTCACTCATGCTCTGAAAGACAACCAGGTGTGTCAAAGAGCAGAGCCTTTCAAAACAGCTGCAGCAAAGTTTGCTACTTGACTCTGCTATTTCCTAGATGTGTAGTCTTTGTTGAATGCTAACCTACCGGAGAGTCAATGCAGCAGCTGCCAGACAGACAGACAGACAGAGGAGGAGAAATACCCTTGTTACTCCCTCGCACCTGGCCCCAGGTCCCCTGCCTGGGCTTCCGTGCCACACTCAGGTGGAAGAACCTGAGCAGGTCAGCCCTCCAGGACAGCTCAGTGAGGCCAGACTGAGCAATGGGACGGAGGGAAAACTGGGCACGGCACTGACATCACCACCCGGCAGCGTGGATAAGCCCTAGTTCTCTGCCAATTTCTTCTTCTTGTGCTGGTTTGCCCGGCTTTTCTGAGTTACAAACTGCTATTGACGGTTGAGCAAAATACACCATCAGGAATAAGCCTTGGTGGCCACTAGTATTATTTGCCACTGGTTGTTTTGAGCCAACTGGATCCAGAACCAGATTGGAGAGAGCCTTGGACACGTCCTCTTCTGTCTCCATGGGAAGAGCCGCTTGTGACAGAGTAGGGGCCCTGCTGTCACCGGGCTCAAGGCCAGGGGTTAGAAAACCTTCTCTGTGCAGCACCAGCTAGAAATACTTTGTCTTCGCAGGCCCTACTGTATCTGTCGCAACTACTCACTTCTCCTGCTGTGATGCAAAAGCAGCTATAGATAGTACCTCACCAGATGCATGAAGCTGTATCCCAATAAAACTTTATTTATAAGAAAAATGGGCTGGACTTGGCTCATGGGTTGCAGTTTGTAGACCCCTAGTCTGTAAGGGCTAAACAATGTGTCCCTACCTCTCCAAAGACAGTGGCTCTATTGGATTGCCTTGCACGTGTGAATTCATCTGTTTGTAGTTATTATTTGGAGGGGGAGGTGGAGGTGTGTTTTAAGTTTATGAAGCAATTTTTGTCTAATGGTTTAATGTAAATGTGAGCATTATGTTATTCACACTTAAAAATCTAACGCTGATCAGAAGATTATTAAAAATGATTTAAATGGAGAGACAGACCTAATTGCACGGGAAAAAAAAATAATTTTCCACAGGGCATATTCTTCTTCTCTTGCAGAAAAGCACGTCCGTTTCCTTGGCAAATCCACAGCCTGGCATTCCGACACTTAGTATTCATGCATGCTACTAATGGATTTACAATTGCAAATCAGCTCTGTACGGGAGCTGGTGATATTTTAGCCTGTGTTTATTATGTCTCTTGTGTGCCTGCACACTCGTGTGATGATCACTGTTTCTTCTCCCAGAACAATTAGCAAGGAGCCGACCTCCCATTGTTGTATTAGTGGAGGATCTGTGATGTGGAGAAGGAATTGGGCTTATTCTCACTGTCCCTTCTCAGAAGCCCTGTCTCTCCAGCTAGGAAGGAGCTTTCTCTCGTGGGAATACGCGAGGCGCAGCTTTGATTTAGGTCTGTCTCCATGTAGGACATTTAAGGAAATCTGACACATGCATGCGCCATGCACCAGCTGGTCTAGAAAGGTACGAGGAGTCCACGGCCATAGTCCCAGCTCCCCTCATTTTCGCCTGTCCTGTGGCTACTCCCCAGCGCCTGCCAGCTCCCAGCTCTCAGCTACCTTTATCTCTTGTCCCCGGGCCCTTCTCTGGGGCGCATCTCAGCCTCCCTGCAGATGCAAGTCAGGCTGGCTGCCCTGACTTTGCCTTATTCAGACGGGGCAGTACAGCTTGGAGGGTGGGGTGTGGGTTTTGGTCTCAGGTCCAGGTTCCTGTCCCATCTCTGCACGTGCTCACTGTGTGACTTTAAGGGAATAATAGTGGCTCGGTGTCCTCATTAAGAAAATGGGAGTAATGAGACCTGCTATGGGCTGAATTGCACCCTGCCCCCAAATTCATATGTTGAAGTCCTAATCCCCACTATTTCAGAGTGCCCTTATCTGTAGACAGGGCTTTTAAAGAGGTGAGCAAGATAGAACGAGATCCTCGGGGTGCGCCCTGATTCAAGCTGACTGGTATTCTCACAAGAAGGGGAGATTAGGACCCCAACACACCGAGGGAAAAGCATGTGAAGACGCAGGGAAAAGGCAGCCACCCACCAGTCAAGGAGAGTGGCTTCAGAAGAAACCAACCCTGCTGACACCTTGATCTTGGATTTCTTCTAGCCAATACTTGGAGAAAATAAATTTCTGTTGCATAAACCACCCAGTCTGTGGTACCTTGTTAGGGCAGCCCTAGCAAACTACTGCAATATCCGACTAATAGGACTGTCGTAAAGATCGTAGTATTGATGAGGTTATGACACACCACAGCCAAATATGACTGCAAGAGACCAGAATATGTCACCCCAAAATATGCCTCTTTGATATAAGATTATTTGGAGCTAATTATTTTGAGAAACTGCAGACACAGCGGTAGCCCTGGAAGTTGCCCTTTTGTAAGAGATATTATAACACATCAGTGAAGGACATCTCGGTTTGTAAGGGTGTCTCACTCTCTGCACTAGGAAGGGAGGGATGATTCCCTAGAGACTCTTATCAATGGAGAAGGCGCGGACTTAACTCTGCAGAGCGAACTTGCCCTTGTTTTAGGTGCTGTTCGTGGCCGTCTCTTCTTAGTTGGGTCTTTCCTCACACCCTTCCTTTTTTCTCAGAGAGTGATGGTATTTAAACCTAAAGTCCATGACAACTCTTTGGGATCTACTCTAGAGATTTACTCACTTGCCTGGGTTATCTCACACACGTACAAGAGGTCTCCGTGTTATTAAAATTCTGTTTATTTTTCTCTTGTTAATCTGTCTTTTATTATAGGAGTCTGTCCCAACTAAGAACTCCGGGGAATGGAAAGAAAATTATTCACCCTCCTCCACAGTGTGTGATGCATCTGCAGCGGGGACCTGTTTTCCTTGTGGGCTCTTTGCATATGAAGGCCCTTTCAGAGAATGAGCACACACCACACTCGTGAGTCTTGGCGGGAAGCAGGCTGCTTACACAGTGGTCAGGCTCTTTCTGTTTAAATGCCTCCACAGACAGCATACTCGCTTCTGGCAACCTCGCCTTCCAGAATTGAGCGGATTCCACTGTTAGGGAGGTCTTTGCTAGGGTAAGCTACCCTGATCTCCAGCACCACTGTTCCATGGCTCCTGTTTAACCTTCAAAGACTTCTAAAGCAAGCAAGATCGTTGAATGTTCTGTGTATGCCCTTGAGTTTACCATCTTGAGGCGAAATGAGGCTGGCTCTTTAAGTGATTCCATGTGATATGATTTCAAACCCTCCACCTCTCTCCTTTTTGCTTCTGAAGGATGCAGCCTCCTCTGTTCAGTCCACGTAATGTGGGTTCTGGAGACGACCATGAATACGCCTCTCTTGTACCCTTTGTGCTCAGACGACTATTTTGGTGGCTTTTTAGCACTTACGTCCCAGACTTCACAAGGTTCATCGAGATAGAAAAGATACTCTTTAATTAGGTTAATATTTTATTTATGTTGCTTTCAGCCCCTGGTCATGTCTAACAGAGGTTCTATTTACAATCTTGCCAAATACCACAGAATCAATCAACAGGACATAAATTTACTTTTCCAAAAGATGCTATTTGAACGAGATTTACATTTGAAAGTTTGTGTTTGCATTTCTCTGCAGTCTCCCTTCCTGATTCATTCTCTCAGGATAACCCTCTACAAGAGTATCCGCTTACACAAGCTTCCCCGAGGTTTCAGGATGTTACTTTCTCTGCTCCTTCTGTGCAGATTAATAGACAGTCTTAAGAAAAAGAGGAGGAGTGTGCCTGGAAAATGACTGAACCAGAAATCAGACAACTGATTATGGCAAGACTGCCACTACTGCTTCTCCTCCTAAGAAGAATATGACGTGGCATGAGTGAAAGGAAACATTATGAGGGCCCTACTAAGCGTTTGGAACCATTAGACCCTTTATATCCCTTACTCTAAGTGTCAAACAACCTCGTTGGGATATTTGACTATTTGTTTTGCTATGAGGCAGGAGCAAGCTCACAGTCAGGTAAACAGGGAAGCCGTCTGCGTGACACACGAGAAGGACGGGCCGCATAAGAGATTTTATTTTCTCTGTACTTTGCACAATGAGTAACAGCAGCTAAACTTGAAGTGCACTAGCCCAGTGGAGCACAGCCAGCTGGAAAAAAAAAAACAGTCCTGTCTCGATGCTTCTTCTCCCCCTAGTCTTTGTCTTGACTCAGTTTCCCCACACGGTCCTCCCTGGAGACGCTTATTTCCCAACTCTCCCCCGTCTTGATACATTTCACCCTTGTCTCAGCGCAGCAGCCTTAGCCATTCCTTAGAACGCCTTCCATCAGGAACTTTCTCCATATGTTACAGGAAAAGAACTATGGTTATTGTAGAATGTTTTTATCCGTTAAAACTTAACACACTTTTTAAACATGGTGCTAGCATTTTTATTCATATTCTTGAGGGTCTGGTGGCAAACTTACCTACCTTTGGAGTTGTTAGCGCTTCATGCTATTTCTGCCATAGGCCTTGTTATTTTTAGTGTGTGATTTTGTAGAATGCAAGCGTTTTTATTTTATTTTACTTTTTTTGGAGACAGTCTCACTCTGTCGGCCTGGCTGGAGTGCAGTGGCATCCTCTTAGCTCACAAAAACCTCGAACTACTGGGCTCAGGGGATCCTCCTGCCTCAGCCTCCCAAGTAGCTGGAACTACAGGCACACACTACCACGACCGGCTAATTTTTTCCATTTTTAATAGAGATGGGTGCTCTCTTGCTCAGGCTGGTATCGAACTCCTAAGCTCAAGCAATTCTCCAGCCTCATACTGCCAGAGTGCTAGGATGACAGGCATGAACCACGGCCTCGCCTTCATGCAAGCATTTTTTAGGAGCACATAGATCACAGTATAGCAGGAAGCCAGTCAGTGAGAACTTGATGTTCACAGAAGCCCCAGAGCGTTGACAGAGCCACACAGCGGGGAAGTCCTTCAGGCTTGATGAAAGGCAGGTCCCTCTGTGTGCTCCTGAGCCCTGGGCTGTCTCTGCAGTCCTCACAGCTGGGGCCGCCCAAGGGCGTGGTTACTTTTTCCTGCCCCATGTCTTCAGGTTAGAAGGCACGGTATTGGTAAAACAGTAGTCAGGACTTCCGATTCCCTGAAGCCTCAGACCAAACTGTGAAAGAAAAAAACAAACAAAAAAAAAAACCCCAAACCCACCTATGTTAAAGATATTTTAATAGAAAAGCCAATAAAATTCAGGGTCAACGGTGACTTGAATGATGCACAACATGTTACACGGTACCTCTTCCTAGATGCTGACTTTATGGGAAACGTTGTATAAAATGTGCTGGAGCAGGGCTCACACTTAGTGGATACTTAATAACACGGCCACTAATACTTGGATATGACAGAATCCACTGATATTTAATGCTTAAAATATGGAGCAAACAAACATAATTAGTCAGAGTCCTCCAGATTCTGTTGTGCCCCACCGAGGGGAAACTATCTCCCCCTGCGCACACACACACACACACACACACACAGAGGGATTATTTTTTTAATACTAATAGTTACCAGCATAACCCTCCCCTGAATATTGTGACCTTGGTTTGTGGAGGAAGCAGAATAAACTTCAGACAGGGCACTGGAACTTCCTACATCAGGGGCCATTTTTCCGTCTTAGAGGAGAATGCTGTCTTAGTTGTGTAGTTTAAGTTTGCCTGTCTTTGCATGCTACATGTAAATGCATCACTCCATGTTTCTCATGTATCGTGTGCCTCAAACCTCATTCGTGAAGCCGAGCGTGAGTCTCAGTGTGCACGGACGTCCCCCGAGATCACGGACCAGTGAGAGGCAGCAGGGCTGCTGGACACCAGGACTCGTGAGCTCGGGACCAGCTGTCGGTTCCTGCTGGCAGTTCCTGGGGCCAAATCCTATCTGCTCTTCTTGCCGGCGTTTTTGCCTTGGGTACATTCTGTCCCATCCTCTCTCAAAGCCTCAGTTTCCTTTTCTCTACACAGAGATGCATTGTCTCTTCCCTGCAGCACGTTTTGTGGATTAAGTGAATCAAAGGATGTGAATTAAAGAACATTAAAGGATGTTCTTCAGGCGACGGACGGCTATTTGAACACAAGGGATGAGGAAGATGACCACATAAACGGCCGTTATTCACAGTGGACTGCGCATGGCACGGGGGCTGCGGGATGTGGTTTCAGGAGTCCTCTCATACTATCGCTCACTCTCTGTTTTCGCCTCTACGCGATGGTATGTGCTGGAAGGGAGCACCGTCACCTGTTTCTGCGTGAGGACGTGTGTTAGGTATGGTGTTGTTCTTTGCAAGTGACAAAGACACATGTCCATGCAAAAAATTAATGTTCTCATCACAACTGGTTCCTCTGGCAGGAACAAGTGGTTGGCATGCCCGTGAGAACAGAGATGGCAGAAGGGTCACAGCAGGGCTGATGTGCCCTCCATGGAGACACGAGTCTATCTTGGTGCCAAGTTTCACACTGAGAGGAACACAGCAAATCTCTCTTACTCCACAGTGACCCAGGAAGGCCATGAACATACTGCTGCAAAGGTGGCACTGGCATCAGGAAAATCAAAGGATGTGCCCAAAGGGATGTCCCCTCCTCTAAATACACGGCAGCCCTCCTCTGGGACTGTTCCTTACCTGAGAAGGTCGGCTTAATGAAGTCTTTCAGAGTCACTGTGAGGGTTTGCAAGAAAATGCATGTGGGGCACCCCAGGTCACAGCCTGGATGCTTCACGGAATGGTGCCCTGCTCAAAGCTGCACGTCCCCAGACACCTCCCTCCCTCTCCCAATGCCCCCTCCCCATTCTGGCCTTTCTCAGCCTACTCAGCCCCTTGCCCAAACTCTACCCCCCACCCCCGGTTGACTACAGGCTCTGGGTTAGAGCAAGATGGATTATGAAGCACATATCAATACCATTCTTCCTACTCCGAACACACGGACATGGTAGAGGACATATATAAATTGCCAAACAAATATTTAGCTGAGCTCCAAAGCAAGAAAAAATATGCAGGAGCCAGTAATGAAAAAGAAACACAAGGTTCTGAGTGTGTGATTATCAAACGGGGTAATCTGAACCAAACAAGCTGGATTATGGAAAGCGCTCCTCTACCTCCAGGTATGAGGGTCTAGGGCACGAGCCAGGGAGCAGCAGGTAGAGGACAAGGACAATAAGCATTATGGAAGGCGTCAGTCACACACTGCCCCTCCTGTGAACTGGGACTGGAATATCTTAACCCACTGTCCAAAAGCTCGCTGTTTACCCAAAGCCGGGATGAAAAAGATGAGAACTCCAAATCTACACAACAGTAGCTACAGAATCCAAATAGAGCAACCTGTGAAATACGAAAGCACCAACCCAACATCTCCCCCCAAAAGAAATTGATTCATAGCCAGTGAACTTTGCATAACCTAGGCAGGGCAAACTCAAAATTTCCCAAAAGGACAACTTCGTGCTTTAAGGCCATGTAGGGAAGAGAATGTCCACTGCAGGTGATATACATGCATGGGAAATGACCTTGAACATGAGAATTGCAAACATACACCACCAAAAATGACAGTCTACAGGTTTAAAAATGGAAAACTTACACCCATGGAACCCTACAAAACAGGAGAGTCTAAAAGCTACTTACAATAAAAATATTTAATGTATTCAAAAATCTGAAGGAGCATCATACATAAAGCAAGAAAATAACAAAGCAAAGTATATAGAAACAACAATCAGAAAGCTTAGATATAAAGATACAACCACTGAAAAAATCATTTTTAATTTCAAAAACTGAGCAAAACAGTGGGCTCAGCACAGAATATGAGACAATTGGCAAATTGAGGGGTAGAGAAATGGTCACGTATGTGTGTCAGAAAGATGGAGAGATGGAAAATGTGAAAGATAAGTTTAAAGATATAGCAGCTCAAACTTCTCTATTAGAAGACCCAGGTGGAGACAACACAGAATTATGAAAAAACAATTTTGAAGTATCCTAAATTTTTGAACTGAAATTCAAAATTGCTGACTTAAGTTTATATAGACATGAACACAATAGTCAGGAAGGTGCAAACATAATTTTTTTTACCAGAGTCTGAGTCAACAGATACGTAAATTTTGCTTCCTACTTTTCCCATTGATTTTGCGTGGAACTAAAGAAAAGTCTGGACCTCCAGCCAGCAAACTGTGAGCATGAAATGACCCAGAGGAGAAGATGCCCGCAGGAAGCCAGGTGCCCGTGTACACTGTGGCGTTACCGTCCGAGCCACTGTCCACCTGATCCTGACTTTGTTATC
>CAUYRT010030939.1:0-24950 GCA_963574885.1 Lepilemur ruficaudatus
AAATTAACTGGACAGCTAAAACTATATAGAAAAAATTAGCCGGGCATGGTGGCGCATGCCTGTAGTCCTAGCTACTCAGGAGGCTGAGGCAGAAGGATTGCTTGAGCCCAGGAGTTTGAGGTTGCTGTGAGCTAGGCTGACGCCATGGCACTCTCGCCCAGGCAACAGTGTGTGACTCTGTCACAAAAAAAAAAAAAAAAAAAAAAGAGGAACCTGCTGCTTAGAGAAGAGGTTAAGTGATCTGCGGGAAGTTATATACCACACTGGGTTCAAACTAGATCTAATGGCAAAGCATAGTCTTTACCACTAAGCTGAAAGGCCATAAAAATAATGTAACTGTCCTATAGGGAAAGCAAAAGACAATATATTTTGTCAGTTTTATTGGTGGGATGTAATATTACATTAAAAAAATAGAAACCTACAGGCACACTACTGTGCACGTATTACAATTATGACACCACCACATGAGAAAAACAGTGACACTGGACTGTGCTACGTCAAAGTATTAATGGAGATTGCCGTGGGGTAGTAGCAGCATGGGCGGCTCTTTTCCTCTTCTCTTTTCCAAGTTAAATGGTCGGTGACTGTTAGTGTTGACTACAAATCCTTGTCCTCTCCATCTGATTTCCCTATGTAAAAATTCTGATATGCACCTAGGTCTCACACAAAGGAAGCCCCCATATGGTAATTTCCACAGTCTATATAGTTTCTGATAGGCAGAGAGGAGACTGCAAATCTAGGAGGCGTGGTAAGGCCTACTCTGTTGCTGTCTGCTACTGGAATGGAAAATGGGACTGGGTATGCATCTGTCTTGATGGTCATCCAGTTCTGGAAGGGTCTCTCTGGG
Source organism: Lepilemur ruficaudatus (assembly GCA_963574885.1). NCBI lineage: Eukaryota > Metazoa > Chordata > Mammalia > Primates > Lepilemuridae > Lepilemur > Lepilemur ruficaudatus. The sequence continues at coordinate 848 of CAUYRT010030939.1, forward strand.
ACTTAAGAAAAAAAAGAATAGGTGAAAGCAGGTCTGAGATACTTCTAGGCTGGTGGTCAGTTATCAGAGAAATTCTAATTGGGAGTAAAATAGGTAAATTTTCCTGGAGTGCCCCTGTGTTGCAGCTTCTGAGGCCTATATGACTAGTAGGCCACTAGAAGGAGGGAACAGGCACCTATTTTGAAGGAATTCCAACAGTTACAACACTTGTATAGCAGAAAAATGCTTTATAAGAAGAAAGTAGAAGACAGAATTTGCCCAGTAACAAACCACTTTAAATCATGAAGAAAAATAGAATGATAATTGAATTTTGAAGTACAAAGGTAGACAGAAAGAACATGGTGAGAAAAACTGGGGCAAGATGTTTTAGACATGATTATAATTAGGAATAAAAGCATTCCATGTCTATGATAATGTTGAGAGAGCTTTCAAATCTGAACTAGCATTCATTACTATATCTTATTATAAACTATTTATTGTAGTCTATAAAGCATATAATACAGCTGTAGTCTAAATTTGGCAAAAGCCGTAGCCTAAAGCAAAGATCCTAGAATTCTGCAAGTTATCTGAAAGCATTTGGGTTCTAGTGAATGCTGATGTTTAGGAAGAGAGATTAACCCTAAATATACAGAAATATACAGACAACCCTAAATATACAGACACCAATGCTGGTGTCTTCCACCAACGTTGGCAAATGACCACACTCTGTTCCCATCAACATTCCTCTGATTTACTTGTAAAGAATGTTCTAAAAACTAAGACTGCCAGTGTTACTTCAGATACCATGCAAAAACCATGTAGAAGTGAATGTTGGTTACATGTAGGTTAGCAAATACATCTATTATTTGTACAGCAAACTATGGATTTACAAACTACTTTCACGTTTGGTATATCAGTGCCTCAAGAAAAGTAGGATAGTTATCATCACACCCATTTTAGAGATAAATTAACTAAGGTTCCAAGAGGTTAATGAATTAAAATCTTTGACTTTTATGCAATGCTTTTTTACACTATTACATTAAATAGGTATCTACATTTTTCTTGGATAATTCATGTTAACCAGAAAAATAGACATATCTGAACACTGAGGAATTTCATAGCTCTGTGAATCAGGGCCAGAAAAATGATAGCTGATTCTAATACTAAGTCTATCAGAAAAAAACCAACTTTGGCAGTTGAAATGTTGTGCTAAAAGTTCTGTCGAAGTCATGTAAACAGATCAACATTGTCCCATAGTCATTCTCTAAAGCCAAAAACACACGAAGGAGGAATGATATGCATGAGACCTTTGTTCACAGAAGAATGATTATTTTTGTAATCAATTCTGTTTTTGTTCCATTCCTTACTATGAGATAAGGCAGGATAGGTAGATGACTGGCATGTCTTCTTAGCTGAGTCAGAGACTTAGGAATTTGGGCTGGTAAGAATGCTGGTATAGAAAGTTTATTTCTCTGCTCTGTTTATCAAGAGCTTCTATGAGTTTGGGGGCAAAGAGAGGAAAGCAGAAAGTGAAAAGGATGCCACTGCAGTATGAAAATATTACTATCCCGACAGGAAAGGTGGCTACATTGTCATATTAAAAAGTGCTCTCACTCCCAACTATCAAACACAATCCAGCATATGTGCCTTACTAAAATTATGCATGTACTGTACGTTCCACGGAGTAGATAATTTTCTTTACACAACAGAAACATATATTTAAAAGGAATTCTAGTCCTGTTCTGGTCTAAGCGGTAGCATGCTATTCCAAAGCACCCCAACCCACAACAAAGGGATAGCCCCAGTTGAACAGTAAAAGAAAAAAAAAAGTCTCTCAGGTTTTAAAGATTTAAAGATGAACTTCTTGAGGTCCCAAGTGACTCCGACGTGTCCCTGGCTATGAGTTAGTGAGTTACTGTTGACCCGTGGAGTATATATATATTTATTTCTAGCTTTCCTCAAGACACCCTATTTCAACAGCTGGCTGGATAAGGAGAATCACAGGGAATTACTTCACTGTTTACTTTATTTCTCTTTAAAATGACCAGTTTTAGTTTGTTTACTTTTAGGGATAAAGAAATAAGACAGGAAAATGGGAAGATTATAGTGAGCTTCCTTTAGGCTGTGTGGGTCTCTCCAATTTTTCTGCCTAAGACACCCAGACAGATGGTCTCTAACTGCCTTGAGGATCTTTATTTAGAATGAGGAGCAACAACTCTTTTGAAACCCTGATAAGAATAAACCACTTTGTTTAAACAAATAAAGAAGAACATAACAGAATTGTTGTACTTGATGCTCTAAAAGGATATTGGTATATAGAGAATGAGCTTTGGTTTAAAGAAATATCAGGAAAGTAGTAAAAATATAGCTGAAGGTTACTAAAGTCATATATTCATGAAGTTGTCCTTCATGATCTACTCCAATTCTTCTATTACCTCTCTAATGAAAACACCTTACATTATACGTGCTATGATTATTTTTTTCTCTCAAGATTTAACCTAATCACTTCTCAGCCTTTGGCTAAGATCGAGTGAAAATTTAACCTACAGTGTCAATTCACTCATTCATTAGGTCATTATGAGGTTCTTCTTCTTCTTTCTATATTAAATATTAGAAGGCTAAGACCAATCCTCAATTTGGGAGGTAACCAACTTCATGAAGTAAATACTGTTTTGTTTTATCCATAGCAGCTCAGCCACTCTGAGATTTTGAAAATAAGACCATTAAAAAGGAACACACACACAGGAAATCATATTACCTGGCAATTAATTTGCCACCCAGAAAATACTAAAAGTCAAATACTGAGTTGGATTTTGGTTTGTTATAGGAACTCAGGGAACTGGAGCCACCTCAGCCTAATGGCCTCTCAATTAATTTTTTTCCCCCAGAGACAGTGTCTCACTCTGTCATCTACGCTGGAATGCAGTGGCATGATCACAGTTCACTTCAGCCTCCAATTACTGGGCTGAAGCAATCCTCTTACCTCCACCTCATGAGTAGTTAGGACTACAGGTGTGCACCAACAGACCCAGCTAATTTTTCTTATTTGTGTAAAGATCGGGGTCTCACTATATTGCCCAGGCAGATCTCAAACTCCTAGCCTCCCAAAGTGCTGGGATTATAGGTATGAGGCACCACGTCAGGCCCCAATTTGTTTTTCTAACACTAGAAATCAATAATTGTATGATATTTAGGAAAAAATTCAAATTTTGAAACTGAACTAGATATTTTTTAAGCAAACTTTTGCCCATCAAGAGGAAAGAATTAATATTCGATGAATAAATGAATGTTTGCAGCAGCTGAGCACTCTCATCTACCATCAAAACACTGGGCTTCCAAGAGGATATGGAAAAATGCTCAGTCTCACTAATCATCAGGGAAATGCAAATCAAAACCACAATGAGATATTATCTCATCCCAGTTAGAATGGCTGTTAACAAAAAGACAAAAAATAACAAATGCTGGTGAGAATGCAGAGAACGGGGAACTCATACACTACTGGGGCTCAGAAAACAATACCCCGAAATGAAGGTCTCAGAAGCAACTCAGAAGTAGAAGTTGTTCTTTGACCTTCCTCTGTCCTCCTGTCTCTGAGTCCCATTCTCTCCCAAAGCTAGGCATAGAAACAAAATCCCTCTTCCCCAAGGCAGGTCAGAGAAACCAGAACTTCCTTCCCCAAAACCAGCCACAAAACCTAAAAATATCACTCTAACTTTCCCTCTGCCTTTTTGTGTAAAAGCTGGCCATAAAGAAATTATCTGATCTACTTTGTTTGTAGGTCATAAGACCCCCATCCCAGGAGAGGGTCCTGCCCTGTTGGGAAACAGGCTAGCAGATGTGAGAAGTTTCAGGGGTTTTGCAGGGCTTTGCCTTGAAGAAATCTGTGGACATGTTAGTTCACAGAATAGAAGCTGCTTCCAACAAGGGAGGCATCGTCAGAAGACGTTTGCAAAGCAACGTTTCTTCTTTGCTGCCGGCCAGTGCCTTGAGATTTTTCACAAGGCAGAAGCTTGGTTTGGGTCCTTGGCAGAGAAGCTGATTAAAATGCCTGCCCAGCAGATAACATGCAGCTGGAACTATCCTAGAATTCAAGGCTATTCCTGCTTCACTCCTGACTACATGTCTCTGTGTTTAGAAAAAGTAGGTGAGAGTAGTACACAGACTCAGTGTTCTCATTTTATACATTTTATCTTTAAGTTGTATGCTCAGCTAGGTCTGTTTCCAACTTAGGGCTTAACATACCTATCATAGAAAAATTTTGTAACTGTCTTTCCTTGTAGACCAAATTAGGTAAGATTCCCCTGGAAACCTCAAAAAATGAGCTGTACATGTAATTCTTTAACAAAAGACAACTATTTGCTGTAACAATAAATACTGATGCAGGACTTCACTCGTGGCCTCACAGCTCACAGGAATGCTGGAGAGGAACCCTAACTGCCCCATCATTTAAACTGCACTTTGTCTCCATCTCAATCATTTTTCTGTCTATCTTATTTCTTTATTTCCTATTATTTCCAAATCCCTTGTGACGATCCTGCCTTGGGGCCTGTTTTGCTGGGAGAGTAGCTAACTCCTGGCACTGCCCCACACTCAGAAAGAAGGATGCCTGCTCAGAGAGGGTAAGAAGAATCTAGACAGACGGCTTTGCTGGGTTTCCCCATTTAGTCTATTACCATTAGATCATACCCTTTTTGTCAAATCCTATTTCTACATGGCTGTCATACTCTGTTGACCCTAACTATAAAAATGGACAATTTCCCCTATATCATTGGGTCTTCATCTGAAAGCTCCTGTGTACATATGTTAAATAAATTTGTATGCCTTTTCTCCAATTAATCTGCCTTTTACAGACTGATAGTCCAGCAAATTTTCACAGGGCAAAGAAGGAGAACTTTCCCCACGGCCCCTACAGTTTGGCATCACAAACAAGATGATCAAAGCCCCACTCTTCTGAAAGCTGCAGTGAAGGGAACCAAGGACTTAATGAGCTGGCATAAGGGTAAGAATTTCTTAGCAGCCAGGTTCCTGGCCTCTCCCTCTGTGCAATGCAGTTGAGCAGGTAGTAGAAATTGCTGTTTCCTCTGCAAAATTTTGACTAATGGCAGACAGAAGACGTTTGTCTGTGACTAGTGTTGGTGTAGCTATTCTGGTGTACTTTCTGGTATTTTGTGGTATGAAAAGTCATGTTGTTTATTCCCTTTCCTCCCAGAAATAGTCTTTTCCTTTATCTGTGATATTCTGTCATAAAGAAGGATACTGGACAAAGTTCCCTCTTATCTTGTTTTATGTCCTTGAGAGCTTGACTTGTATCCAAGTGGAAGCACTCTCTTGGTCTCTACCATCTGGGGGTCATGATTTTTGTGTCACGTAGATGGCCAGTCTGAACATGGCTGGGAACCCGAGACTTTCTGTTCCAAGTGTGTCAAGCTCTCAGGACAGTTTGTCTATCTTAGTCATTTCTGGGAGTGTGGAGTGATCTCTGGGCTTGCTTCTTCTCTAAAGAGGCTACTGCTGAGTTGCTACTGGAATTAGTACATCATTGGAAATTCTAATTGTCAATGGCTAGAAGATGGATCCTTTAAACTCCTAAATATTACAAAAAAAAGATTTTAGAGATCTCTTATTGTAAACAATTGCCTTATTTGTATTTATGGGAAGATCAAATTAAGAAAAAGGTTAGTAGTTAGAACAAATCATAAGCTCAGTTTTTGAGTCCACCAGGTGAGAAGATTTTTAGGTGTTGTGCTCAAAGCATCTTCAAATGCACATAGTGGCAATCTGACAGAAAATCTGACCTAACACAAAGTTAAAATACTTTGTACAAACTGCTTGCTTTAAATCCCCTGTGAGAATCACAATAAGAGCTACTCCACCTTGTGGTCTAATAGTTAAAATTCTGTGCTTTCATTGCCACAGCCTGGGTTTGATTCCTGGTCAAGGAACCAATCCCTCTTGGTGTGATATCTGTGTGACTTTTGACTTTTTGGGGTATCCATTTGTTATCGATCCTTTTCCCTTCTGTGGTCAGCTTTTGATTTCCTGTCTTCCTCTGTCTGCAGGGGGCACATGATGCTTTTGGGCCTTTGTGTGTAGACTGTTAGAGGAAAAGCTGAGATCTTAGAAAATATGGCCGGATGGAAATGAGGGCTGTGCCCCATTCGTGGCTGGTGAAACTTTCCTTTCCTCGAGCTGTCTTTGGGGTGTTTCTGGATCTTGTGAGCACTGCTTTGCCCCTTTTCAGAGATGCCTCGTGTGTCCTTGGGCATCCTTAACCATAACCTTGGTTAAGGCTTGACTTTAAAAGGTACCTTTGTTTTAGAACAAAAAAGTTCAAAAGCCAGAAATATCAGCTGTTTGTCCTGTCTAAAATCTGATAATAAGAGATTCAAAAGGATTTTTTTAAAAAAGAGCTTTATGGTTAAAAGTCAGCTTAATGAAAAGCTGATATTCAAGCTATATATTAATACCTATATATTGTTTTAAGGCCTTTGTTCTCTGTAAGAACTTCTCAGTTGACTAAATTTTCTTAAGCTCCCACTAACCATATGTGCTCCCTCTGTTTCTCCATTTACTTCTGTCTGTCTCTCCTTCCTCTTCCCTCCCTCAATGCCTCAAGAGGGGACCTAAAGGATCCCTTAAGGAAAAGAGAAAGGGCAACACAGAAATTCCTGTTTCTGGGAGAAACTTCTATTTTTCCTCATGGAAGAAGAGCTGTAAGTGGACTGATTCCTCTCAAGTCTAAAGCTATACTACTCCCTTTTGCATTAAACTCCCTGATCTCTTTGGCTTCCAGAGACATATACATGTACATTTTTATGTTATATGTTGTGTCTACATATGTATATGTATATACATATGTTTATATATTACCTACACATGATAAAAAATTAACTTAAAGATAAATGAGTATTCATAAATTAACTAGTGCAAATACTTTTCAACTTCATGGGACTTTAGTAATCTTTGGTAAATAAAGATAGCTTTAAAATTGTTGTCTTCAAATGTCTTTCAATTTTAATTTAGACATTTTAGCCTGGGTCTATTAGACAGGTTTATACTGTCTCTGCTAAATGTTTTAAGGTCATTACACTATCACTTCTGTGATATGTTTGGTATTTGCTCACTTGTCTGTGAGCTTATGTCTTGATTTGGGCCTTTAGGCCATGGTAAGGCATAGGGACAGCACCGCCCACCCTCCCTGGCCCAGCTGTGCCTCTTGGCCACACTGGGAGAGATTAAATCCTCCAGATATTGTCCTTTGTCCTGAGCTCTGCATAGATAATTAAAACTGCTTACTTCCTAGGTTTTTCACTAAAAGTAAGGGTTACTAAGTGTTAACATTATTAATATATATAATTAAAATTACTAGATAAAAGAGAAACAAGTCTATATACAAAGTATATAAAAAAAGTAGGACATGTTTTGGTAAAAATGGTTATAAGAAGACATGAAAATGTGGTTTTAGTTAAAAGAAAAATTATTTTGTCTAATCAAAAAATTTAAAAGCTGTTTAAAATTAAAGAAAAATAAAACTAAATGAATATAAAAAGTTGAAAAAGAAAACAGAGATTATAAAAATCTTACTTTGCGTGGTCAAAATGAAATTGAAATTGAATAGATTTGTTTATAAGGTTTTATCAAAATTAGCTTTAGCATTAATAAACACTAATGCAAAGGTAAAATCTGGTTTTCTCTTTTGAACAAGATTTTCACGTAATATTAATAAGAGATAGTAAAGAAACTTTGTTTACCTTTTGAACAAACTACAAAAAGAAAGAAGAGGGGAGAGAGGGAGAGACAGATGCAGTGTGCCTCAATGATGTTATTACTGGGTCTTATGATTGTTTGGGAAATTGAGTCTCATCTCTAATAAAGAATAAAGGCTTTTGTTTCTTGAAATCTTTGAATTATTATTTTGGCTAAATGAATGACTATTATTTTATAGTGATTTGTGATCCTATTTAATATTTTGAGTGTTTTAGCCTTTGGTATCTGACAAAGTTTCAAAAGTTAAACTTTCAAACTCTAAATTCAAAGTGAAGAATTATTTTTTCTAGATCTGTAAAGAATGAAGATGGCACTTTTATGGGGATTGCATTTATAATTCATTCACTTGCAGAGACTCTTCTGAAAGAAATGGAAGGATTGTATTTAACTAAGCTTCACAAAAAACAGAAACCACAAAATTGTATCACACATTATTGACAGCACCACTGAAAAAGGTTGTCAGTGCATAGGACATAGAATGCCTGCAAACAAACACTTCTCCTTAGAATTTTACAACAAAATCTGAAAACATCACTGTAAAACTGAAGAAATATCTAGTAGACAAGATCAGACATCTTCAAAATAACCTACCATGATGATAGGCATGTATATCTGGTATTATTGAGAAAAGTCTACATCCTACCTCTCTACCATAAATAACAGATTATCCCTTAATCAAACACATAAATCAGAGTGCCTTTCAATCTAATTAAGAGTTTGTGTGTGTTCAAGAACATAGTTATGCAGTTAATCAAAGTCAGTTCAGGGTACTTTCTGATAAGGTATTCTGAGAAAAACAAGTTGCATGATCAAGTTCCTAAAATATATCCGCCCCCCAAAGCTTCAAAAGACATATTATCATATCAAAAGTTTTGAAAAGACCTGTAGAAAAGACACTATTTAGCTTTGCTTAACACAGCATTCCCCAAATGTATTTGGTAATTAAGCTTGCCTAAAAAAATAATAATGCTTATTGAATCAGACCAGAGAACACATTTTGGCAGATACTGAGTTAAGGAAAAAGCAAGCTCTAAATAAAAGAAATGTTTTATAAATTTGAAAAGAGTGATTAGACTTCGCATGGAAATTCTGTTGTCCACTTGTATTACCCTGAACAACTTACCAAACCTTTGCTCTCAGCCTCAATTTTCTCCATTATAAAATGGAAATGAAAATGTTGAGTGAAATAAGTTATTCAGGCCTAGGAAGGCAGTAGGGCACAGTGGTTACGCACATAGACTCTGGAGCCACACCCACTGGGTTTGAATCCTGGCCTTCCCATTACCTACTTCCTACTTGTGTGATGTTGGACAAGTTATATCAACTCACTTTCCCTCTGTTTTCTCATTTTCAAAATGGAATAATAATAGTTTCTAACAAAGAAGTTTGCTCTGAACATTAAATATTATTAAGGGACTTTGAGTAAGCAGTCCACTAACCAGAGATAAACATGTTATTAAAAGGGCTGGAGTCTGTATGGAATTTAGGTGGAAAAAAGTGGAGAGGAGACTCAAGACACGAATAGTTCATATTTATTCTACAGCCTGGTACATGGCTGTTTTGATCAATGTCCACAAAGATTTTCTTCCCCTTGACAGGTTAGCCCCTTGTGTATGTGTCACAATTGAAGGATACTGTTAAAATTCTCAGCTCTTCCCCTTAAGACCAGCTCCACACTCACCAAACACTTCTCTTATAAGACACTCCAAGAAATATTCTTATAGGGAAGAAGCACCATTAAGATTATTTGCTTTTGAAGATTTCTGCCTCAGTACTAGTTCCTAAGGTGCATTTAAGTATTATCTGTAGTTGCCTGTTTCCCACAGAGACTGACTATGAGGAAGCTCATAGTAAAAGTATGTCAACATAGAGTGGCTTAACTGAATATCAACAAGAGCTCAAAAACCAAAGTGAGATGGGGGAAATAATTGTACAGGAAAAGGAGGAAATATAATTATTGTAATTAAGCACTAATTTCAGCTCCAGAGTCATTAAGATCTGAATTCCACTTACTTTCCAAATTCAGTCATTGTGTTCCATGTTATAATCACCAATCTTATACCTTTGTAAAAGTTAGAATTATATTGGTCATTCATTCAAATCTTTACTGGTTGGCATCCTCAGTTCTCTAAAAGGTATTTAAATGTCTAAATTTTCAATACTGCTAGTAATTTCTTAAAGGGACTGTTATGCATTTTGTGGTCAATACAGATACTCACATGCATATACACACAAATACACACAAATTTTCCCTTTCAGTACATGCTATTAGAGCTGATCCCCTCTATCATAGATCAATGTGCCAGGTTACATTCACGCTTGTATCTACTCAACTTTCCTCACCCCACAACAGCATAACATAGTTCCCTCCCGTTCCATTGAAACAACTTAAACAACTCTGGTAAGGAAAGTCACAGCCTACTTTTTGTAAAGCCTAGCAAACTGTCTTCATTCTACTTGACTTCAATGTGGCATTTGACATAGGTGACCACTTAATCCTCTCCTGTCTTGGCTTCTGCATAAATGCTTTTTTAGCTTTCCTTCCTACCTCATTAATATTATATCACTCTCCTATGCTGATATCTTCTTCTCTTCCATATCTCCAAATATTGGAGTCCCTGATCTATAATCATGGTTCCCTATCTCTCTAAGAGTAAAACTCAAAGGCCTCCAACACTCTATCTCACTACCTTCTGGCCAGGTAGCCACATTTCTATGTTCTCCTGTACATCAATACTCAAAAAATATTTATCTCCCCTTGTTTTCTCTATTTTCCCTATTTTCATTTTCCCTGGAGCCCACCATAATCATGCTTTCATCCAAACTACACTACTCCACTGAACAGCTATTATCAAGGTAAAAAGTGACTTCCAAGTTGCCAAATATAAAGCTCAATGCTCAGTCCTCCCACTTTACCTGATGTAAAGGTATTTACAGCATTTAAAAGATTGATCATGAGAATATTTTCTCCCATTCTTTAGGATGTCTATTCTCTCTGGTGATACTTTCCTTGGATGTACAGAAGCTTTTTTAATTTAATCAAGTCCCATTTATTTGTTTTTCTTGCTGTTGTGATTGCCTTTTGGGTCCTCTTCATAAATTCTTTGCCTAGGCTACTGTCTATAAGAGTTTTTCCAACATTTTCTTCTAGAATTCTTATGGTTTCATGCCTTAGGTTTAAGTCTGTTATCCATCATGAGTTGATTTTTGTGAGAAGTGAGAGGTGCAGATCCTGTTTCAGTCTTCTACTGCCCAATTTTCCCAACCATTTATTGAATAGGGATTTTTTTTCCCCACTGCATGTTTTTGTCTGCTTTGTCAAAGATCAGATTCAAATCAGTGCGACTTCTGTGGAAAAGAATTTGGAGCTACCGCAAAGAGCTAAAAATAGAAATACCATTCAATCCAGCAATGGCACTATTAGGCATCTACCCAAAAGAGCAAAAGACATTCTATAATAAAGACATCTGCACTTGAATGTTTACGGCAGCACAATTCACTATTGCAAGGATGTGGAAACAACCCAAGTGCCTGTCGATACATGAGTGGATTATTAAAATTTGGTATATGTATACAATGGAATATTACTCAATTATAAGAAACGACAGCGATCTAGCACCACTTATATTTTCCTGGATTGCGTTTGAGCCCATTATCCGAAGTGAGGTGATACATGATCGGAACAATGGGCTCCACATGTACTCGCCATCAAATTGGTACTGACTGATTAACACTATGGTTAATCATAACCACATGGTGGTAGTGTTCTCCAGGGATTAGGGGGTTGGGGGTGTAGACTCACAACTGAGGGATGCAGTGAACATTGTAGAGGGGAAGGGCATGCCTCTAACCCTTGCTAGGGAGAGGCAAAGATATAACAGGTAACAAAAATGTCTGTACTCTCATAATTTCTTAAAATAAAAAAATATGTTGATTCGCCAAACCATGAGTATGGTATGGTTTTCCATCTGTTTACATCTGCTGCTATTTCCTTCTCAGTGTTTTGTAGTTCTCCCTATAGAGGTTTTTCACTTCCTTAGTAAAATATAGTCCGAGGTATTTTATTGTCTTTGTTGCTGTCTTGAAGGGTATTGAGTCTTTGATTTGGTTCTCACTCTGACTGTTGTTAGTATATATGCATGCTACTGACTTGTGTACATTGATTTCTAACCTGAGACATTGCTGAATTTGTTTATCAATTCCTATAGTCTGAAGGCCGAATCTTTGGGACTTTATAAACATAAGATCATACTGTCAGCAAAGAGTGATAGTTTGACCTCTTCTGTCCCTATTTGGATGCCCTTGATTTCCTTCTCTTCTCTGATTGCTCTCACTAGGACTTCCAGCACTATGGTGAATAGAAGCAATGATAGAGGGCAACCTTGTCTGGTTCCAGTTCTAATTGTGAATGCTTTCGATTTTTCCCCATTCAATATGATGTTGACTGTGGGGTTGTTGTATATGGCTTTTATTATTTTGAGGTAAGTCCCATCTATGCCTATTTTGTTAAACATCCTTATCTTAAAAGGTGCTCAATTTTGTTGAATGCTTTTTCTGCATCTATTGAGAGTATCATATGGTCTTTGGTTTTACTTCTATTTATGTGGTAAATTACATTAATAGATTTGTGTATGTTGAACTGTCCCTGCATTTCTGGGATGAAGCCCATTTGGTCGTGATGGATTTTGTTTTTTATAAGCACATGAATTTGGTTTGTTAGGATTTATTGAGAAATTTTGCATCTATGTTCATAAGGGATATTGGTCTATAGTTTTCTTTTTGTGTTGCATCTTTTCCAGGCTTTGGCATCAGGGTGATGCTGGTTTCATAAAACATGTTGGGGAGGATTCTTCTTGATGTTGTGGAATAGTTTCTGGGGGATAGACACCAATTCATTTGTGGCCCGGGATTTTTTCTTAGGAAGGATTTTTTATTGCTGCTTGAATTTTGGTACTTGATATTGGTCTGTTCAGGAATTGTATTTCTTCCTGATTGAGCCTAGGGAGGCTGTAGGTTTCTAAGAATTTGTGCATTTCTTCCACAGTTTCAAGTTTACGTGCATAGAGATTTTTATAGTATTCTTTAGATGATATTTTGTATTTCCATTATATAAGTTGTAATTTCTGCTTTTTCATTCATTATTGAGCTCATTATAGTCCTTTATTTTCTGCTTCTGGTTAATTTAGTGAGAGTGTGTCAATTTTGCTTTCTTTTTTCAAAGAACCAACTTTTTGTTTTATTAATCTCTCTTGTATAGTTTTGTTGTTGTTATCAATTTTATTTAGTTTTGCTCTGATCTTCGTTATTTCTTTTCTTCTGCTGGGTTTGGGATTGGTTTGATTATCCTTTTCCAGTTCTTTGAGATGATTCTTTAGATTGTTGATTTGTGATCTTTCTGTCCTTTGGATGTAGGCATTTATGGCTATAACTTTTCTTCTCAGGACTGCTCTAGCTGTGTCCCACAGATTTTGATAACTTGTGTCCCCTTTATCATTTAGTTCCAAGAATCTTTTGATTTTCATCTTAATTTTCTACTTGACTCAACAATTGTTCAGCAGAAGGTTGCTTAGTTTGCATGACTTTGTGTAGAGATGAGTGTTTCTGTTGGAGTTGATTTCTAATTTTATTCCACTGTGGTCTGAGAAGATTAATGGTATAATTTCTATTTTTTTTAAATTTGTTGAGACAAATTTTGTTCCCTGTCATATATTCAATCTTAGAGAATGTCTCATGGGCTGATGAGAAAAATGTATATTCATTGGTTTTGGGGTAGAAAATTCTGTCAGGCCCATTAATTCTAGAGTTCTTTTTAAGTCCATTTTTTCTTTGTTCATCTTTTGTTTGGAGTATCTGTCCTGTCCTGTCAGAGGTGTGTTGAACTCCCCAGCTATTATGGAGAGCCTAAAAAATAAATAAATACATAAATAAAGGTTGATCACTCTCTTCTTTATAAAATACTGATTTACTTGGTTCTAGGACATCACTATTTCTTGTTTCTTCTTCTACCTTGCTTCTCTTGCTCTGTCTCTTTTGCTTATATCTTCCCCATCCTCCTGACCACTAATCACTGAAATGCCCTAGAAATCAGTTTTAGGTCTGTTTTCTTCTCTGTTTATATTCATTTCCAGGAAGATCCTATCCAATCACATGGTTATAAAAATCACCTATATTCTGATAACTTTCAGATTTTTATCTCCTGTCTGGACTTCCACCTGAACTGCAGATTCATGTATCTAACTATTAATACCAACTGTACATATGAACTAATAGGCATTTCAAACTTAGCATGTCTGATACCAAACTACTAATGTCCCAGCCTCAAATGTACTCCTCCTACAGTCTTCTCCATTTCAGTAAATTGCTGAGATTTGTTAAAAATTTTTCAATTGTTCAAGCCAAAAGCTTCAGAATCAGTTTTGCATTCATTTTTATTCCACACCACATACCAGAACTTTAGTGAATCCTATCAGTTCTACCTTCAGAAATAATTAAAAATCAAATCAGAACAAAACAAATACAGAATCTGACCACTTCTCACCATACCATCTTCACTGCTTCCATCTTGGTACAAACTATCATGACCTCTTACTTGGATGACTTCAGAAGCCTTCTAACTAGTGGCTTCTACCCTTGCCTTTCTACAAAGTGTTCTCTACACAGCAAATTGATCCTGTTAAAATATAAGTCAGACCATGTCACTCCTCTGCTGTAAACCATCCAATGGAGCCCACCTCATTCAGAGAAAAAAAAAAAAGACTTTAGCTTTTAAAGATCTACATAATCCATCCCCTTGTTTCCTTGACCTCATCTTCTGCCTCCACTCTTCTTGCTCACTCTCCCCAAGCCACACTCACCTCCTTGCTATTCTTTGAATATGAGGGTGCTGGGCATAATCCTGCCTTAGGGATTTTTTACTTGCTACGTTCTCTGCCTGGAAGTGCTCAATATCTACTAGGTCAGTACATGAAATGGGCTTTCTTTTAACTCTACAGCAGAGCTCATAGACTCAAATATCTTCAGTGACACTCCAAAAACAATAATTCATTTCTCTCATTAAATCATTCTAGTATTTGTTGTGCAACTGGGGCTACAATGATGAAAAATAAGGTGTTTCTTGCTCTCATGGAATTTCATCAGTTTCTCACTTTCCTCTTCCCAGTTTCCTACCTCTGCAACCACTCTCATTGAAGTGTGGTCCTTCTGTGTTATATAACTTAATACAATGCTATTATTCATTATATGGCCAGCCAAGCTGAAACATAAAGGGGTCGGTTTTTTTTCCTTTCTTTTTTCCTATACTCCCAAATGAAATCACTTACCGTGTCCAGTGAATTCTATCTAGTAGTATCTCTAAGATTTATCATTTCCATTAAACTTTTGCTGTCAACTAAATTCAACTTTTTCTGACCTTGCCACCTCTATGTTCTTAGGCTCTCATCATCTTTCACTTAAAAACTAATTCTGTGAATTTCCCTGCCTTCTTTCCTGCTCCTTCCTTCTCCAATCTATTTTCTACATTACAGCCAGAGTGGTCTTTCTCAAATGTAAATATAGCCACATTACTCCTCTGCTTACAACACTTTGATGGCTCTATATTGCCCACAGGGAAATATTAAAACACCTTAACATGGTCTTTAAGACATTAAATGATCAGGCTCTTCACTACTTATCTAGCATTCTGTTCTGTTATTCTTTAAGTCCAGATCATATGTGACCTTCTTGAGGAGCCTACGCAGATCTTCTTGTGCTCCTGCAAATACTCCATTTTGACCTCCAGCATAATTTTATCACACTGCATTAGAATGAGTAGCGTGTCCAGGAGACTGGCTGTCTTTTCCACTGGTATGTCAGCTCTGGATACTCACTATGTAATTTCAAATATCTCCCCTGCTGGGATTGCCCATTTCTTTTGTTAAACTTTCTCTGCATTTCATCTGATTCTTTCCTGGGACCCCTTTTATTACAGTTAGCTCTACACTTCTGTCACCACCATGGGCTGAGAGCTCCTAGAGGGCGGAGTCAGCTCTCCAACCTGTGTACCACTGGTCCTGTTGGTTTGCTCAGAGTAGTGGGCACTTATACCATGCTGTTGAATGAATGAATCTTGCTTATAATCATTTGTACTTATATTAAATTTCTATCTGTTTTGATGATAATGGTTTCATCATTTACAAAATGCTATTTTGATATTTGTGTCTATTAGCTTTTCTGCCAAGGAATTGTTTAGAACTCCCTGCTTTTCTAAATTTGGTAATAAAATCATTAAAAAGCATTTAATAACTTTCTCACAGAAAGCCAAACACTATTTGAAGGACTTGATTTGTTGTGTTTATTTGTTGTGTAAATATATGTTTGATCCCCAATTCACCATTTTTTCTGTTTCTTTTTATCAAAACTCGTCTTTTATAACTGATTTCACTATTGACTGAACTCACCCAGAAATTGACCTTAGTTAGTTAAGAGAAACAAAATGATACTGTTTCCAAGCATTTAGATAAAAAATGATCAAAGGAAAAATTAACTAAACTGACACTTTGAATTGTTATTTTGAGGTTTGAGGATATTTATTTGCTTTTCACTGGAATTCTTTTGGTAAACTCAGTACAAAAATAATTGATTTTTTAAATTGTCTGATTTGAAGAGATGTGTTGGAGTAACATAGAAACTACCAAATGTAGCTTCTGCTAGTGGTACCTCTAGTTCCATGATGTGCATCAGTACTGAATATCATTCCAACAATTCTTGGGTACAAGTTATGATTCTATTTTCTTCTTATATTTGGCTGTCTTTGTAACTCAACAAGTGTCTTGGGTAGGTCCCATGAGTAATAGAATCTGAGAGTGAGCTGGATCAGAAATACTGGATATGGGTGATCATTATAAAATGTACATTTTGACCTCTCAAATTATGCCAAGTGACAAAGCTCTTTTTGACACTTGAAAATGATCTTCTCTCTTTAATATTTAATTTATTACTAATGATGGACTGTAATTGCTTCAAATTAAGTAAACTACATTTATAATAAGTTCTGGCACATTTCTACTCTCATTTTTTTGAATACATATTGTTATATTGTCATTAAAATTCTTTATTTAACTCCATTACAAAAGTTATTGTCTTAAAAATAGCACATTTAGCAATTATAAAGAGAAAGGTATTAGGGCCTATCAAGTTTTTGGTGGATAATGAATGAGTCTATTTTCTAGCTTTAGTTAATTAGCAGTGTTCTACTTTCATTTTTAAAAGAATATCTGAAAGAAAAAAGGTAGAAATTTAGATGCATGAAAATGCATTGTCTAATCAAGAACCATGATCATTAGCCACTGTCAAAAGATGTCTTAAAATATTTAATGAGCTAAATTAAGCTGTAAAGACATGTTGTACTATTTTATAGAGATTCACCTGTATTTGTTGACCCTTTGATCTCACTCCAGTACAGCATGAATCAAGGAAACAAGGGGGGATCAGAACATAATGGAAGAAAGAACCCCAACAGAGGAGACAAGACACCCAGCTTGACCGCTTATTGGTTGCCTGATTTTGGGCAAGTCAATCTCCCAGTATTCCTGTAAAGTGAGATGGTTGGACCCAATCAGGGATTTCTGATTGCCTGGTAGCCCATGTCTATTCCATGTCCGTAAGATTCAATTCAGTTCTGTTCATGTCAATTCAATCTTACAATCTTGAGGGACAGCTACAGCAGCATATTATAATATTGTAAAACATAATATAAACATAGTATATGAGTTTTAAAATCACATAGACGAGAATTTCACCCCAGGCTCTCTAATTACTATCTATACGACCCCAAGGAAGCCAAATTGTATTGCCAATTTTTAGATTTTAATCTGTAAAATGGGGATGATGACAGTACATACCTTTCATAATTGTTAAAATCAAATGAGGTAATGGGTATCCTGAATTATGCCATTTTCTATCTTGGGCAAAGTTGATTATACAGGATGAACCTAACACAGTGCTTGCTTACCTTTAAAGTTATCATAGTGATTATATGTTAGGAAAAAAAGGCAAGTATACATAGGCAAGAAAATAATGAATTTAAAGGCAATGCAATCTGTAAGAAACACCACAAGGGATTACAAACCAAGTGATTTGGGAATCACATGCATTCATGCCCTCATACCTCGTCCCTACTTTTCATTCCTGACAATGTCTTTGTTCTGCCATCTTAATTCCTATGTTGTTTCTGTGATCCACTGCCAGCAAAAGGCCCAGTGGTACAAGTGAACATGTAGGAAAGAGGTGTTTGTGAGCAGAAGATCCAATGACTATTCTAAAAATACCAGCCTGGCCTATCAGTTCTGCCTTTGCCCTGCCCCGGGTGCTGTCCTTTGATTTAATCTCTTGCATCTATATGCAACTTTATGGTTCACAGGGTAGACTAACTGCAGTAACAAATGACTCCCAAATCTCAGTGAGTTAACTCAATAAACATTTGATTCTTGCTCATGTTTCAGTCCAATGCAGGTAGGCAGAGAGGGGGCTCAACTCTAAGCAGTAATTTGGTTAATGACCACATTCTATACATTAGCTCCCAAGGTTGCTCTGGGAATTGATATCTAGCTGGTGAACAGGGAAGAGAGAGTCAGTGGCAAGGGGAGTCTGGAGGGAATTAACTTATACACCATATTTCACTCACCAGAACACAACTACATGTCCCCACTAACTGCAGTGGGAAGGCTAGGAAAGTCAATCTAGCTGTGTGCTTGGGAGGAAAGTGAAAAGAGGTTAGTGAACACATGATATCCTCTCTCCCACACATGGCCACTATCTCATTTGATCCTCCTAAAAATTCTGAGAGGTGCATGGCAAGGAGATTCATATCCTCTGTTTATTGATGAGGGGACAGGGTACAAGACGTGAAGTCATTTGCCCACAGCCACGCAGTTGGTAAACGGCAGAATCTACCGTCAAACCCAGGCTGTCTGCTCTGGTACTCAAACTGCTTTTATACAACATTACCTGTAGATTATACTAAAATAAAATGTCTGTGTGTCAGTGGAATTACACAAAAGTGTGATCTGTGGAACACTTATATCAGAAATATTTGAAGTTGTAAGAATGGAGGGTCCTTGTTCCCAACTTGTGCTTACTCGCTAATTCAGCATCTGGGGGATGGTATGAAGAATCTGCAGATGATTCTTATATATAAGGTATAATTTCAGAACTCTCTCTCTGCCTTAAGACTTCATTTGATTTTCACTTGTATGTTTAAAAGACAACAAATTAAAGATGCTTATAGAAAGTGGCCTTTTCACTAGTCTATAATCTGGTCTGTGCTAGAAGACCTCCAAATCTGACATTGATGATAAAAGATTTCATTGTATTTTAATGTTTAAAGACAAATGAATTTTTTTTTCTAAAATAGGCAAGCGGAGGTAGTGGAGAGCATGGATCCATAGCAAAATTATCATTCAGGTTGAGAGGTGCTTAACAAACTAGCTATCTGTATTAGCAAAGTGACTAGAGACCTAAAGCAGATTCTTTGGCAATTCAAGACAAAACAAGTCTACTTTCTCTTTAATTTAGAGCTTTATGCACAATTCTGAAATAATGCCTTAAATTGAAGATAATTTTAGAATCAGTTTAGGGGATAAGTTCTTTCCCCTGTCATGTTTCCCAAATAGTGAATACAGATTTCATTACACACATGGCATAAATATGGTATGGTCTATTTATGATGTTAGGAGTATACATACTTCATAATTAAACAGATACAGTAATTACTCATCCAGTTTAATAAGCTTCTGAATGTGTACCTTTGCATTCCACCCCAAAAATGTGAGAATGCTGATAAGCCTCTTAATTATATTTTATAATATTTCATTTTAATGTAAAAATTATACATATTTCATTTTCATGTAGAAATCACTGGTAATTCAAGGAATGTTATGCAAGCTACCTAAAAGTCTTGCAAAGTGTTATTTGGATAGTCAAAATGTTTGCTTTTCCCACTTCAAGGTGGTCTTAGACATTCATTGTATTAATTCCAACTTTAAGCTTAAAATATAGTTCTAGAACATATAATTTAGTGTACATTATTTATATTCTTCAGAAAAATCACACATAGAGAAATGCTAAATTATGAAATGATACTTATGACTTATGGCAGTGAGAATCATTGACCAGTTCTCTTGAATGGTGCCATTTTCTGCCTTTAGTAGATATAGGTGGATTGTTGGTACAATTAGGGCCACGCTGGAGTTGAGGAGAATGCACTCACCACCATTTCTGAAGAGAGTGGATAATCATCCTGATTTTCAGAGGACTGAGGCCAGAGATTTATTTTTATTTGCAGCACAAAAGCTAAAACCCCAGTTTTCTGCCTGACTCTGCCTCTTACAAATGAGGCCTTAGTGTTTTCACCTGGGCTTTAACCAACAGGTTGATGGTTTAGAAGGGGTTTGGGATGGCCTTCATTATTTCAGAGCCAGTTTGAGGCTATCAGGACTGCATGCCCAGCTCCACACTTTCAAAGTTACACCTGAATACAAACATGGATATTTCAGTACTCTATAGCTGAGATCCATTCAGTTCTAGTTTATTTCAATCTTACATGAAGTTGGAGAGGGTACTATTTAGGAACTGTACTATCGTATAATGTAATGATCAAGAGCAAACATAAAATTAGACAGGCTTAGGTTCAAATCATGATTCTGTCACTTAAGGTAACTTTGAGAAATTTACTTAATTTTTCTGAGCCTCATTTTCTTCCATATAAATGTAGGTAATGATACAATCATAATATCTATCTCATGATGTTATTTCTGGTATTAAGGATCTACCTATCTTATCACTTAAGGGATCAGTCCATGTATCCATACACAAATATAATATACATACATACATAGTGCTTAACATAGTACTTGGCATACCATAAGCACTTAAAAATGGCCTCAGATTACATAAGTCAAGTGTGTAAAGTGAGACAAGAAAACGGTCTAGAAAAGTAAGCTGAGGAATACCTAACCTAACTCTGAATCTCAGGCTGTCACTCACTAGCTTTGTGACCTATGGTGAAAACAATTAAATTCTCTGAGCCTCTTTCCCCCATCTGTAAAATAGGGCTAAGAACAGGATCAATTGTGTACATAAATGGAATATTTATGGAGTGCTCTTAGAACAGCACCTGAGAAATAATTACAACTTGTTAGATGTTAGTTCATAGCCAAGAGAATATGCTTTAGAAGGAAGAAATGGGCAATGGTGTCAAATGCTGCCAAGAGGCCCTTCTGGATATGGACTGTGAAGTAACCATTAGGTTTAGCATCAGGATAATGTTGATGACTTTGGAGGAAACATTTTCAGTGAAGGGGCAGGTATAGGAGGCTGAATGAATGACTCAGCAATGAGGAAGTGCAAACAAGAAGTCTAGCAACGACAACAACTTTACTACTGCTACCACCACCGTGTATGAGGTCTTACTATGGACAAGGCTCCCTTAAGCATTCCTCAGGAATGATCTCATTCATACTATTGCTATCTCCATCTTACAGATACTAAAACCAAGGTTCAAGAGGCTTAAGTAATGTCAGCAATGTTACAGTTGGCAGGTGGCGTAACTGGATCACAAACAAAATTTTTTTTCTCAAAAACCCATGCTAGCTTAGTGAAGAGCTAGAAAGCTTTGAGACATTTATTTAACAGCTTCTACAGATTAGGAGGTACTGTGCACTTTAGTTTTCTTAGTGCCAGTCCTCTGAAGTGAAAACACATAATAAAGCAACCTTCCTACTCAAATAACTTCATTTGAACTACGGAGCTTTGAACCCAGGGCTCCACACATTTGCTGGGGTAACTAAAACTTTTCAGATTCCCACTAACGATGTGACCATATGACAGTGCTGCTTCAGCTGTGGTGCCCCAAACTGATATTCTTGAAGCAATACCAAACATTAGCTGGAATCGCAGATAACACTTGGCAAAAGAAAACTCAGTGAAGATTTTGCAAAAACGAGGTACGGGGTCAGGAAACAGCTGTGTTTTACCTATATATTTTGTGATATACTCCTGTTTCCTAAATGTGGATAGATTCTTTCTTTCTTTCTTTCTTTCTTTCTTTCTTTCTTTCTTTCTTTCTTTCTTTCTTTCTTTCTTTCTTTCTTTCTGTCAGCCCACACTGAGTTCAATCTACTCTAGGCTCCAAGGCATTTCTAGTTTATGCTGTAGTTTATCACTTCCTTTTTGTGGGGGTACTGGGTATTTATTATTAATAGGTATGCCTTCCCAACTAGAGTGTGAGATTCTTGAGGACAAAAAGTCTATCTTATGCCTCTTAGCCTCCATCCACACTCTCTTCAACCCCTTAAATTCTGCCAGTACTAATGCAGGGCTGGGCACCTAGGAAGAATTCAGGAAATACTTGTGGTTTGATGCATCTTCCCTACTTCATTCTTGACATCAGTAGTGAATGAAGGAAGGGGACTTCCCAAGGGAAGAATGTGAAAGTCTCTACTTCTTTAGCTCTGCTATATAAACCACATTAAAAAGTAAGGAGCTAGGCAGGGTGCAGTGGCTCACTCCTGTAATCCTAGCACTGTGGGAGGCCAAGGTGGGAGGATTGCTTGAGTGCAGAAGTTTGAGACAAGTCTGAGCAAGAGCGAGACCCCCGTCTTTACTAAAAATAGAAAAATTAGCTGGGCTGGGTGATGCGCTCCCGTAGTCCCAGCTACTCAGGAGGCTGAGGGAGGAGGATTGCTTGAGCCTAGGAGTTTGAAGTTGTAGTGAGCTATGAAGATGCCACTGTACTCTACCCAGGGAGACAGAGTGAGCCTCTCAAAAAAAAAAAAAAAGAAAAGAAAAAGTAAGGAGCTGAATACAATGGCTTTATGCCAAAAGTCAAATGAGAACCAATGCCACTTCAATCCTGTCTTTTTTGTTTTTCCAGTTTTATAACTTGGAGTGTGTGTACTTTAGGGAAGAAATACACTATCAATCATGTTTAATAAACCAAAAGGCCTTGAGCCCAAGTAATCTAGCTATTCTGTGTACTCACGGAAGGCTTGAAAAATGGATATTTACATTTATAGTGAGGACTTTGAGACTTTGCTGGTTTGCTTTTGGAGAATCACTACTTCCTTACCACCTTTCTGTCTTTTCGATAAGATAAGAAGCTTTTGCCCCTGGGACAGCGCTTTATGTTTTTCTGCATGTCCACTGCTAGTACCTTAGTCCAGATCACCATCATGTCACACTTACATTATTGCAACATTCTCCTAACTGGTTCCCCAGGCTCAGTCTTTTACTCTTTACAATCCATTGTCCACATTGTAACCAGAGTAATCTATCTGAAACACAAATCTGATTATGCCACACCCCTGTTTAAAACTCTTCAGTGGCTTGCTATGTCCTTAGGATAATGTCTCATCCATTTACCATGTCTTAAACAAAACTCTTTCTGATTTGTCTCCTGCTTAGCTCTTTAGTTTCACCTTCTCCCATTCTCTTAGCTCCAACCACTCTAAAATCCACAAGTGTGCTATTTTTCTCATGTCACAGTGCCTTTGCACATGTTGTTCCTTCTGGATTGTCTTCCCACCTTCTTCTGGCCCATAGTTAGTGAACTGTTCTCTGTCCTGTATGACTTAACTTAAATCTTACCTTCTCAGTGAATCCTTCCCTAATGTACCATTCATTATTATTTGTTCCTTTTTTTTTCATGTACCTGCATTATAGTACTTTCCACACTGCATTATAAATATCTGTTTATACATCTATCTCTGCAACCTGTACGTGAACTTCTTAAATGTAGGAACTGTGGCCAGCCCTGCCCCTACTTTGTTCCATTAGCACTATACACAAAGTAAATAATCAGAAATCCTGCTTAAATGAACAAATTATTATATTTCTTCATGTAAAGAGCTCATCCGCCTAGCTCTCTGGGAGGCTGAGGTGGGAGGATCGCTCAAGGTCAGGAGTTCAAAACCAGCCTGGGCAAGAGTGAGACCCCATCTCTACTAAAAATAGAAAGAAATTAGCTGGACAACTAAAAATATATAGAAAAAATTAGCCAGGCATGGTGGTGCATGCTTGTAGTCCCAGCTACTTGGGAGGCTGAGGCAGGAGGATCACCTGAACCCAGGAGTTTGAGGTTGCTGTGAGCCTGGCTGACACCACGGCACTCTAGTCTGGGCAACAGAGCAAGACTCTGTCTCAACACAAAAAAAAAAAAAAAAAATAAAGAGCTCATCCGAACGAGACTGACCTAGGAGTTGCAGCCAAATAACCAGTTGTTCAACTATCATCAGGCTTCTGGGCTAGGTTAGGTGTGGTCCTTTCTTGAGAAAGGGTCAATTTAAATGCCCTGTCAATTTTACTTCTTAATTCAAGGTTCTAT
>CAUYRT010030943.1:0-11228 GCA_963574885.1 Lepilemur ruficaudatus
GCCTGTAGTCCCAGCTACTTGGGAGGCTGAGGCAGAAGGATCGCTTCAGCCCAGGAGTTTGAGGTTGCTGTGAGCTAGGCTAACGCCACGGCACTCTAGCCCAGGCAACAAAGTGAGACTCTGTCTCAAAAAAAAAAAAAAAAAAAAAAAGAACTTGCTATGCCAAGGGAGTCAAAATGCGACCACCATTTGCATTTTGGCAAAGACTCAAAGGCAGGCAGAGAAATGGGAAAGCTTCAGAGCAGGAGAAAAAAGGGAAAGCCTCAGGTGTGTCCTCGTTGGAGGCTTTAGCATGGAGGAGCTGTAGGAGGGCTAATTGGAAGCTGAGCATCCTATGTGATTCGATAGGGAGGGCACATGTGGCTTTCTCTGGTTGGTCCTAAGTTAGAAACAGGAACAGAAATGTGAGAAGCCTCCAGTTATTAATCGAGTTCTGGACATTTGGGGCCACTAGTTATAAAAGTTATTGTTCGACTTACTGGATTGTTACTATAGACAGCAGTCTGGCTTCCTTCAAGTCTAGCTTACAGCAGTCTGGCTTCCAGGGATGTTTATCGTGGATAAGGGATTGATTTTCTGGGAAGGTTCCTGTAGGTAATGGGCCAGAGTTATATTTTTATACCTGGCTTGACTGCTGTCCATTTATATATTCAGTTTCTTCACATATGTTCCCCTTTAGATGTCTAATATCTGTCTCTTCCCACCCACAGTGGGCAAAGACAGTATCAGGTGATTTATTATATTAGGGACCAGGATTGACATTTATGAATGTCTTTATTCCCAGTGCCTTGCACATTGTCTGTGCTCAGTAAATATTTGAATAAAAGGGGAACAGATATGATCTTACTTATTTTCATAAGTAGTTAGATGAAATATAAGCCATATCAAGGAGACTGAATTATTTAAAGTAATTTGAGAAGCCAAGTATCAGGAAATACTCTCTCTTCTATTTTGTTTGAGTAGATAAAATATCTCTTGCCTGCAAATGAATTGGAAATGACCTTTAAGACTATTGAGTCTCTAAAGAGGGTTCAAAAAATATCCAAGTGATACAAGTCATACTACACAACATTGGCTTAATAATTAAAAATAGCGTTACGTGTTTTCCCTCTACTATGGCTCACTTTTAAAAGCCAAAGTCATAGGGAAAAAATAAAGTTGGGATCAATTCTAAATATAAACGCAATGGTGAACTGTTCCAGAGGTCTATGCCCTACCATTTATCATGTTTTAACATAGACCTTTTATGTTCTCAGTTTGCAAGGGTCACTCAAGCTTGTTTCTTCTGCATAGAGGAGACTAGAGCACCCCCTGGTGTTGGGTGATGTCACTGCTCTCTCTTCAGAGTTCTGCTCAGAAAGGGGTTTCAATGTTTCCATGAAGTGCTAATGTGAGAGAAATTTTGAAGTTGTAATCTCTGACACTTAATCCTAAAGGCTGGACCCATCAGTTGCGTTCTGAACAACTTTATTTTAGGACACCATTGATCTATTAATTCTCTTCTGATCTCAAAATTCCAAATGGTTTTCTCCAAATCTTATCGTTTTCATCCAAAACACCTAAACGTTTATGTGTAGTCTTTAATATACAGTCATCCACTTACTTTTCAAGAAGAGCTATTTGTAACTCCGTATTGTTGGGAATACTTATACTGTTCTGGGCCCTGGGTAAGTGTTTTTCAGGAATCATTATATTCAATCTTCACAACTAACTTATAAGGTTCTGTTATTATTTCAGCTTTTCTAATAATAAAGTTGACACTCTAAAAGGCTTAATAAATGTCCCAGGTTTTTACAACTAGTGAGTGGCAAAGGGGGGATTTGTAGTCAGGTCTATGTAACTTAATGAACTAGATAGCTTAACTAGTCTACTATACGGGCTCATTCTTACATGCTTTATTTTGATTTGCCCAGACTCTCATCAGTCCTCCCAGCATAGAAACATATACTGGGATCCTTTACAGTCTAAGGATGACCATGTGGTCCTCTTAATTGAAACCAAAGTTCTAGCACTAAATAACATGCCTGGTCCTAGGCAAAATTATGAGGTGGATCAATTATTTAGGTCCCAAGAACCTTGGAATTTCAGTTTAATCTTCCTTTATTACTTATCATTTTATTTCAACTTTTTTTCATATGCTTCAGGCCTGATTTTTTTTTTTTTTTAGCTGTATCTCCCTCTGCCACTCAGACTGGAGTGTGTGGCATGATCTTAGCTCACTGCAGCCTCAAACTCCAGGGCTCAAACAATCCTCTTGCCTCAGCTGGCTGAGTAGCTGGGATTACAGGTGTGCACCACTGCACCTGTTTTTTTTTTGTTTTTTTTTAAGAGATGTGGTCTGGCTATGTTGCACAGGCTGAGGCCTGATGCCCTTTTAAGCACCATAGAATTCAGCAAGAACCTGCCTTAAAGTTAATAAAATAAAAGAATTTTATATTGTAAAAGTCCCTTCAAGATAATCCAGGGTGTCTTAAAAGCCAAGATCTAGAATGTTGTAGATAGTAGGTGCTCATCAATTATTTGTTGAATGAATAAATCATGCATGAATGCAATCTATTCAGGATACTATGTAAAACCTCAGAAATTGTGTGTGTGTGTGTGTGTGTGTGTGTGTGTGTGTGTGTGTGTGATCAAATACTATGACTTTAATCAGATTCTGTAACAGCTCTGGAACCCAAAAAGGCTAAACATCATCCCTGTATTTGCTGAATTCTGGATAACTCAACTTGGGTTCCTTAATCCAGCTCATCCAGAACTCAGATTTTATTATTCACTAGTTTGTTTGACTTTTGCACGTTAGTGTCTAACGTTTATGTTTGTTAATTTCCTCATACAGAATCCACTGAAAATATTTGTCCAGGGCTGCCCCTAGGAGTGATGTTGGAGCCCCCCTACCTGGCTGAGGAAGACCAACAGATCCCTGGCATCAAGCTTAGTGCAGATCGTCTAGAAACTTTTACTGAAGGAAAGATGAGATCTTCCGATTTGTCAAGCCAGCTAATTTTTAGAGAAAGGAAATTTCAGAAGATTGATATTAAGGTAGGGTGGCCTATCAAGACCAGGGCTTGAGAAATAGTAAGTTATTGGAAGGATCTTTCAGATTGAACTGGACTGTACATGCTTGAAGAAAAACTTCCACCACTGTTTAGGGAGTGTGTTCCTCATAATTCTATCCTTTTATGCTATATTTTTGTTCTCCTTTTAAACAGTGATGGATAGGATTTATCTTCCAGTTTGAGTATAGAAAGTCTCTAGAGACCATCTCTCTCATCCCAACAACCAAAACAAACTATACAAATTACAGAACCACCATTTATTTTTTTAAATCCAAAAAGAAGGCCTGCTGAGTTTTGCAAAACACTTTTACAAAGCACTTTCCTCCAGAAAAATATCCATCTCTGCTCCACATTTTTCCCAATTGTGCATGAAGTCCAATTCTGTGGAGATTCTGAAATATATTCATGCATTGAGTGACATTATTTACTAGGAATAAGTAATAATTTTCACATCTCAAGTTAAAACCCTTTAATTTGCCTCCTAAGAAGTGGTCTAGGATGGAAAATAATAAAAGCATTCCAAAGAGAAAGAATAAAACACTAAGAAGCAGAGAATGTCTTGCTAAAATTTTAAAGAATGGTTCTTGGAAGTGAATCTATAAGTGAATTTGTTCCTACATATACATTAAGCCTCTCAAAAATAAATCACTGTTTTCTGTTTCCACTATATAACTATTAAATGAATATTTAAAGGATATTAGTTTGAGGTACCAAAATTATCAACATGCCCAGGAAACAAACCAGCCCTGTCTGCCACAGAGATAGAAGAGATACTAGCACACGAGGAGTACAGGGAGACAGAAGAGGCGTGGGTTTAGATTTAAATATATCTCTATTTGTGCACTGCTCCTGCACTTTCTTCCTGTGTGATTTGGGACATGTTTGTTAACCTTTCTGAACATCTTTTTCCTTAGGTAAAAGAGCTTCTTTTCAATGTTTATGTGAGGATTGTGGGTCATTTCTGCAAACTCCAAGTACAGAGCAGATGCCTCATGAAAAGGTTAACTACCATGATTTTTAATATGCTCATATTTTCTTTTCTGAGTATTGACTATATTAAGAGTAGTCATTTAAAATTAAATACTGAGGAGGGCTTCAAGATGGCTGACTAGAGACACCTGGTACTCGCCTCTTCCTTGGAGAGGGACCAACATAGACAGTAGGTAATCATACTTTGAATAGATCATCAAAGAGAGAACACTGTAGTTCAACAGACAAGTGCTGTAACAGGGGGAATAACCTGGAAAAAAAAATGCCCCAAAGATGTTTTCTGTTTCTTTAAAACTTCCCCCATACCTTTTGAGAACTGAAGCCTGCATCCCTGCCTCAGGCACGTAGGCAGCGGGTGGAGGTCACTGGCTTTGTCTTTGCAGGTATGGTACAATTAGAATAGTTAACCAACCACACTAGCCTAGACTTGAGGCCCTCCTCCCTTTAACAGCTCAGTGTTTCTGCTTATGTTCAGAATTTCAATTTTGGATTTTGAGATGAAGTCTACCTTTTTTCCTCCTTTTTCAGCAAAGTGATAAACTTCTCTTTCCTTCTCCTCAAACCACTTGTTCTTATTCTTCTGATGTAGCCTTGAGGACAAATGCTGAGCTTTCAGTAACAATGGGAAGCACCAAAAGCATAGTAGGAGAGGGAAGCGAGGCAGCCCGTCCTGCCGGGATCTGCTGGGAGTCTGAAGGGGCTCACTAACGTGGGGAAACAGTAAGTGAGAGACCCCCAGCAGCCCACAATCCCATGGCAGACTCCTACAGTCCTAGCTTTGGGAGAGCCCTTCAACAAAATAGCACATGTACTTTGTAAGCATGTAAAAGAGTATGTCTCAATAAAAAAAATTTAAAAACAAAATTAAATACTGAAATGTTATTATGCTTACCTCTTTTGGGTGGGGTTTTAGATAATTTTAAGTTTTCATAAACTGTTTAAATTTTAAATGAAAAGTATTACACAAAATTTTACATATTATGTACACAAATCATCAGAAACAGAAACAATTAACAAATTGATTTTGATTATGAAACAAAAAAATAAAATTGGATGAATGTCAGGCTCTAGATCAAAATGATCTCAACACAGAATTTTGTTCTGGGTTAATCCAAGGCTTATTTTCAAACAACACCTGGTAGACCAACAATCCTCCATTGTTAAAATATTTGCTATGCCATGTCCTTAAGACCCAAGGTCATGTATATCTGAGTTGATAGACCAATTACATTCTAGTCACAGTGATTTGGAGAGGCTTCACAGTAATCCCAGTATTTGGGAGTGTGTTGAAGACATGGCTGGCATAAATTGATGCTTCTGAATCGTTTCTTGTTTCATGAGGTTCTCAAAAGATTTACTGTTAAAAGACTATGGCTTAATCCCACTACTGGGTATATATTCAAAGGAAAGGAAATCAGTATGTTAAAGAGATATCAGCACTCTGATGTTAATTGCAGCACTATTCACAATAGCTGAGTACAGAATCAATGTGAGAGTCCATGAACAGATGAATGAAGAAAATATTATATATAATATGGATATATATAGTCAATGGACTACTATTTGGCCATCAAAAGGAATAAAATTATGTCATTCACAGCAACATAAATGAACTTGGAGGACATTATGCTATGTCAAATAATCCAGGCACACAAAGGCAAATACACATGTTTTTACTCCTGTGGAAGCTAAAACGTAATCTCTTAAAAGTGCAGAGTAGAATAGTGTTACTAGAGGTCGGAAAGAAGGGGTGGGCTGAGGATAACCAGAGGCTAGTTAACAGTTACAAAATCGTAGCTAAATAAGAAGATATTCTAGTGTTCTATAGGACTGTAGGGTGACTATAATTAAAAATAATTTATTGTATATTTTCAAATAGCTAGAAGAACAGATTTTGAATGCTCCCAACATAAAGAACTGATAAACGTCTGAGGTGCTATATATGCTAATTACCCTGGTTCAATCATTACACATTGCACACATATATCAAAATATCACATTCTACTCCATAACTATATACGATTATTATGCATCAATTAAAAATCATAAAAGCAAAAAAAAAAGACTGTTGCTTATGTAATATATTTTTAACAAACACTTGTTGCTCGTTGGATTTCTTATTTAGCTCTTTGACCTATATGAGCAAAATCCAGCCATTTCTGCTAACATTTATGAACTTGACTCCTATGTAAATATTCTCCACATACCTGAAAATATTCTCTAGGTAATTGAGGAAGAGTAACAATCAGAAAAGATTATTATTGGTTGCCAGAGGTACATAAAGTATGTAGTACAGCCTGTTTCTAAGTCTGGAGGAAGCTAGAGTAAACTTACTCTTTTATATCTCCAGATTGTCACTGTGAGAAGGCGTGAGAGCAAATGGCATAGAGAGATTCCGGCTCCAAAACAGCACTGATGACTTTCTGTTTACAGCAGTTGGCAAAATAAAGTGAGATCCTTATTTTTTTAAGTTTATACCATCCTCCACCCTTTAAATTCAGAATTTTGGAGATAGATTGGGTTCTAATTTATTATCCAGTCCACCTCATAAGTCTTCATTTTAGCAATGAGGAAACTGACTCAGGAATTCATTACACACCTTGTTCAACATTAGTTGGGGAAAGCACTGGAACTTTGCCTCCTGAATGGGCTTCTAGTCTCCTTCAATCAACACTGAGCTTGAAAGATTTGGGAAGTTTTCTGATTAAATTTTGATATCTAAAGCCTTTTCTAGCTGAATAATGCCAGCTGTGCTCTCAATGCCAAAAGAATGCCTTTATGTCACCGCTGATTTTGAAATTTATTAGATGGGACAGAGAGATTCTACTGGAGTATGCTGCCACATATGCTAAAAAAAGAGAAAAAAAAAAGATTTTGATCAGAGTCTCCTTACTATTAATGCAATATTTTCTCCTCATCTCTCATTCTGCAGTGAGTTGGGGCACACACTCTGTGAAATTATTTCCATTACAAAGTCAGTAGAATATAAATATGAAGTATATTCCAGACAAGTAACCAAAGACTCAATGAAACCACTAGGCTTTACATCAATTAGTGATAATCTACTTTTAAAAGATCCAGAGATCAACAAACCAGAATAAATAGTGCAGAAACAGACAGAGATACGTATGTGTTTACTACCTGATAAATAATACATCAGTAAACTACAGGGAATGGATTATTTAGCAAATGGAGCTTAAAAATTTACTACTTAGGAAATTAAAAGTTTATATTCACCTTTACCATAGAAAGAAGAGAACTGTTTCTATCAAAGCACATGGCTCAAAGGTTAAATGTAAAAATTAATGAGTGAAATGAACAAAACTACTTACTGCATTGTACTCTAGGTTAAGGGTAGAAATCAAATTTGTTAATTGATCTGTCAACTTTTCCACTTGGATATTTTCAAATCCTTTACATTTAAAATATGAAGACTTTATCAAACTAACTCTTAGTCTTCACTTAAGCTCCATAATTTTGCTTGAAACATGCTAAACCAGCTATCTTTCAAACCTAAGTCTTTATTTACACAGATGTAGAAAATACTCTGATTCCTTTTTCTTACTTACCTGCCATTTTTAATCCTCTTTTATCATTTTTATCACATTTTCCCATAATTTATTTTCCTCAGAGTTTAATGATCTTTCCTCACTCTTTTCATTCACACTCCTGTTTTGATTTTCTGCCAAGTTGCATCAACTATCTACTGTTTTTTATATACTTTTATCCTTACAATATATTCATTTAGCCAGGTGTGCTGGCACGTGCCTCATTAATTCATTAAAATAATGAAAGTACAAAAAGTTTTTAAGAAAATAGTAATCACACATATTTTTTCATTTTAATCTTTTTATTTTAGCCACTTCCTTTTATGTGTGCATGTGTATGTGCGCGTGTCTATGTGTGTGGTAGGTGGTGAAGGTTTCCCAACCTGAAAACCTCTCCACAAAAGTAACAGAAAGAAAACAGTTTCACTATTGAATAAGCATTAAACCAGAACGTGATATGCATTATGGGCAATCTGCTGAGAGATTGAAAACACAGAAAGAAATCTAAACTTTTTGCATAGCCAGGCAGATACAACCCATAACATACATGTTTTCAAGATAAACAACACCTAGTTCTCAAATAAGAATTTGGCACCATTTGCCACACAGAGTTCATCCTAAATTTGCCAGGTAATTGGTGTGACCGTCTATGTTAGCTAACTGGCTTTATCCATAGGAGAAATGAGTTTCTCATGTCTTTATGAAAGGAGGTTGTTTTGCAAGTTGGAGCAGATGCCCACTGAAGTTAGGCTCCTACCTTTCCTCAAAAGCTGAGAGATAGGGCTGCTATCTCCCTGGATGTTTACATTTCAAAGAGACGGCTCCCAGGTCCTTAAGAAAGACATTCCTGGATCATAAAGCTGATAAAAGGTCTATTTGATTTTAAAAAGGATTTATATACATTTCAAAGAGAGGAGAAAGCACTTACAGCTACAATTAAAGTTAATGCTCTAAGAAGGAGAAACCTCTTTCCTAACTTTGAACGGGAAAATTGGGCCTCTTATTTTTAATTTGCATTTGTGCTTTCCCCTGTAAAGAAAGCCAAAAATATTTCACTCCAAAATATACTTCTTTGACACATTTCAAGATGGTTATTCAAGGGGCCTGCAGACAGGAATTGTCCTGCAAAGCTGCCTTTTGTGCAGGGAATTTGCATCTGTAGAGGAAATAAAGGGAGTAAACAGCAGATGCAAATAGGCTTTCTCTGAAGCCCCCTTGTTTGGATCTAGGAAAGATTAACTCACAAGAGAAAGGATTCTGACAACTTTGGAGGTCTGACAAGAAACATTACCACATGCTGCTCTCTGTTCTCTCTGAGAGCTGCAACCTGTGAGGTTTCATCTGCATAACAAGACTGCCTTTGCCCCCTGTGTTCCTTTTCTCCCTCCCAAAACCTGTCTTTCTAACCTCCAAACCCCGCTTCTTTCTGTAACTGCAGGATGGTATAAAAGCCTCAACCCTATGGCCCTTTCTTTGAGTTTTCATATTTTGTATGACTCCCGTGCACACATAGGCATGTTAATAAATTTGTACGCCTTTTTTTCTGTTAATCTATTATCAGTTTATTTTATTAGTATGCTCAAATTATGGAATCTTTATGATTTGGGCCTAAACGGAAGAGGCTGAGGCACAGAATATAATTTAAAGAGTTTACTTGAGCCAAAGTGAGGACAGCTGTTCAAAGTAACCTTGGATATGAACTCTGATTGGCCTCTTTTACAGGCAGCCTTTTAAAGACAAAAAAAGGGGGGGGAACAAAGAGTGGGCTGATACAAAGCAGTTTATCAAGAATTCTCATTGGTTAATAAAAATAAAGTTGTTTAGTGATTGGCTACAGATTGTTAAACTATAGGATTTGGGTTATAGTGTCAGATGTGGTATTTATAGCTACTTATGGCAATGGCAAGCAGTTTCAAGAGATGAATACATAGCTCATGAAGGGAAGTAGAACATGATTACTGTTTCATTTTGATGCCTTTCTTGGGTTGATAATGTAAAATGGCCCACATTCCTCAGATACAAGTTTTTTTTTTTTCTTTCCTCAAGGGGAAAATTTTAAATTGTTCTATACCTGTCTTTGTCTAGTAGGAAACACATGTTCTTTTTTTATCCCATTTAAAATACAAAAGGCACCTTTTAAACTGTGTCTATGTTTCATGAAACAAGTCTATTTGAAAGAAGAACTTCCCTTTAAGTTTTTAAAACTCTACTGTGTGCCTGGAGTTGATCCAAAATGGTTCCAGATTCTTTGGCCATCATCCCACTGAGAAGTCGGGTTTATTTTCCCTCTCCTTGACCTGGGGCTGATTTTAATCACTTGTATATGGCAAAAGTGACAAAAGTATTGGTGGTTCCTCCCCCACCCCCGTATCCCCCTCCGCCACCACCCCACCACCCTTGGATTGTTAGGGCCCTGAGTTGCACTGCTAGATGTCTAACTATCTTGTTGAAAACACAAGGGGAAAAGGCCCTAAATCCACATACAGAGGGAGAAGAGCCCACTTGAATCTGGACATTTAGACATCATTGCCAAGATGCCAGGCAGCGAGGGAAACTGGTGACCTTTCAGACCGTAGCTACTAGCTGAAGTGGATGCCGCAGGCCACCTGAGCCCTGCCTAAATTCCTCAACCATGAAATCAGGATACACAGAATGGTTCTTATTTTAAGTCGCCAAGTTTTAGGATATTCTGTTATACTGCAAGTAATAATCAGAGCAGGGCCCAATGAATCATTTTTTTCTCTCTTTATTCTTCCTTTGATGGAAGTAAAAGAGCTCGTATGAGGTTCAGAGTGGAACTGTGGTTGAATTGTGAGGGTAGGCTTCATTTTCCTCAGAGGGTTTCTCAGCTTTAAGCTGGAGGGCAGTTTGATTTCTAAAGGGTTTTTTTTTTTTTTACTTTATTATATAATAAAGTACATTTCCTTCTCCAAAGAGGAACTCGATATAGCTAGGAAAATGTATCTATCCATATTTCTACTTTCAAAAAAAGTTTAAAAGCAACATGGGAAGAGTAACCCAATTCAGGAAAAACAAAGAGGGGAAAAGATTAATTTGTGCTGCTCATACAAGTATATTCTTACTAGGTTGCAGACAAAAGCAAAGCAAAATATCTCCAACCAACATGGACCCCCTTCCCTCTCATAACGGTTTTCACAGGTCAACTGGAAAATGCAGAGGTCAGCAAAGATAGAAGCAACCCCTGGCCACAGAGTTAATGACCATAAGGGCTGATGGCTAAGGCGGAGCATAAGGTATCAGGAGAAAACCAATCCTTTCCTGAATCGGGAAAATGCTCATTTCTGATGTTTTCTCTTTTTATAAAAGATTCTTTCTGTTTCCAATATTTTCATATACATTTTATTGGCATTGGAAAAAGAGTCAGAGAAAGGGGCAGACAGTGAGTTCAGCAAGGTTCAATTAGCATCTAATAAACTATAGCTCCTCCTTCAAAGAAGAACTCCATATAGCTATAAAGAGGTAGCTACCCCTAGGTCTATATAGGTAAAGCAGGGGACTTACAATCGTAGGTGCTTTGAAGGACAAGAAGGGAGTCCACAGAGCAATAATGTAGGCTAAGTGTTCTTCCCACAAGGGAGTTGACACACTTCTGTCTCACAGCAGGACCGGGCCA